>ML408890.1:3748-15775 GCA_005239525.1 Nicotiana knightiana
CTCACCCAAACAATATCAAGAACAACAGTTTGGCAAGGAAAAACCAATAATATGACCCATAAATCACCACATCCCGGCAAGGGAGTCAACAATACAAACAATATCATTAAACGCTTAACCAGTAATAGAAACCACAACATCCCGGCAAGGAAGTCAAATTTACAAACGATATCATTCACAGCATAAACAGTAATAGGAACCATCACATCCCGACAAGGGAGTCAACAATACAAACCATATCATTAACAGCTTAAACAGTAATAGGAACCATCACATCCCGACAAGGGAGTCAACAATACAAACCATATCATTAACAGCTTAAACAGTAATAGGAACCATCACATCCCGACAAGGGAGTCAACAATACAAACCATATCATTAACAGCTTAAACAGTAATAGGAACCATCACATCCCGGAAAGGTAGTCAACAATACAAACCATATCATTAGCATCATAGACAGCAGCAATAACCATAACATCCCGGCAAGGGAAACAGCTATAACCAATCTCACCTAAACAGTTTACTTCACGGAATAACACTCGGCTTCAAACAAAAGGCCCAATAATAGGAAACATCAAGGAAATACCAATAACATAAATGTATAACAATTAGACCTAAGTAGCACTTAAGGGAATAGTCATATAAATCACAATGTAAGACTCACGGGCATGCTTGACTCCAACGAATAAATGTTCCAACTACGTCTAGTCAACTATAAGGCTAGATGACACTAATTATAGTCAATTAGGCAAGCTAGGAAGAAAATATAGCATGATGATAATATAAGTAGAATATTCAGTTAAGTCAAGTAAAGTCAAATAGCCAACGAAGAATCCAAAAACAAGTAATTCTAATTTAAACAGGAAGGAATGAAATTAGCAACCAAGAATTCAAGTGTAACAATTACAAATCATACACAGGTAATATAAGAATCTACGAATCCTAAAAGGGCAATCTAATTGCAAATAAGTACAAGTACGCACTCGTCACCTCGCATACTCGGACTACAATCGGCAAGAAAGACTCAATCCTAAGGGGTAGTTTCCCCACACAAGGTTAGGCAAGATACTTACCTCAAAGACGACAACCTGGTACTCGAAAATAGACTTCTCGAGCGGAAAGACCTCCGGACGGCTTACAATCAACTAAAACAATTTCAAAATACACATAAAACATATAAGGAACGATTCCGAATAATAAAGTCTCAATCTTTACAAAATCATAAAAATTGACCCAAAAGTCGACCCCCGGGCCTGCACCTCGGAACCCGAAAAATTTTACCAATTCTGATTACCCATTCCGATACGAGTTCACCCATACTAAATTTTTCCAATTCCGATAATATTTGGTCTTTCAAATCATTATATTTCATTTTAGAAACTTTCTCTCAAAACCCACAATTCCCTCAACCCAAAATACAAATTAAATGATGAAAATAAGAACTAATTCATGAAATATAATTAATTCTAGTGGAAGAACACTTACCCATTCGATTTGTGTGAAAATCCCTCAAGGAATCGCCCAAAACCGAGTTCTAGAAGTCAAAATATGTTTAAAATGGTGAAACCCCCAATTTTGGAAACTTATAATCTGCCCAGGCTTTTAAAGCATCACGATCGCGGGGATCGAGGTGCGATCGCGTAGAGGAAAAACATCACAGGTCAAAAATGCTCTATGCGATCGCGGAATAGCTTATGCGATCGCGTATAAGGAGCAGGCTGGCTTCCGCGATCGCGGATGGATTCATGCGAACGCGTAGAAGAAAAACCAGGCACTTCAAATTTTCACTATGCGATCGTGTCTAAGGCTATGCGATCACATAGAAGGGAGGGACAGCAGTCATAACAGCAGCAAAAACCAGATTTTTTCTAAGTTTCAACACCCCGACGCCTATCTGAAACACACCCGAGCCCTCGGGGCTCAAAACCAAATATACACACAACCTCAAAAATATCCCACGGACTTACTCGAGTAATCAAATCACCAAAATAACATCATAAGCATCGAATTAACCTCAAGATAAATGAAATTTCTCAAAACTTCTTTAAACACCAATTTTTTGCATTTAAGGTCCGAATCACGCCAAACGGAGTCTTTTTATTACCAAACTTCACAGATAATACATATAAATCATATCGAACCTGTACCAGGCTCTGGAACCAAGATACGAGCCCGATACCATAGGTTTCACATCAAATTTCATTTTCAAAAACCTTTATATTTTTCAGAAAATAATTTTCTTTATAAATTCATTTCTCGGATTTGGGACCTCGGAAGTCGATTCCGGGCATACGCCCAAGTCCCATATTTTCCTATGGACCCTCCGGGACTGTCAAATCACGGGTCCGGGTCCGTTTACCAAAAATATTGACCGAAGTCAACTTTATTCAAATTTCTAATACAAAATTATCATTCTTATCAGTTTTTCACATAATGGCTTCCCGGCTACACGCCCGAGCTGCGCATGCAAATCGAGGTGAGATAGAAGGAGGTTTTTCACAACCTCGGAACACAAAATCTTATAGAATATACTAGATGACCTTTAGGGTCATCACATCCTCCCCCTCTTAAACAAACGTTCATCCTTGAACGTGCCAGGATTCACCTTGAACTCACCCAAACTAATTGTACACTTCTAACACATACTTGCGGGTGATCCCACATCACCCAAACCCTCATAAGCCCGATGATACAATCACAACCACAATATAGCCTTCACATTCACCGATAAGCCTCGTACCTCTACTTCTCACCCTCTACTCATTTACAAAAGACCCGATCCTAAATCCATATCCGGCATTTGCCTCAATCAGCTACATCAACTCATGACTACACCCACAAGGCACGACCACACAACACAGTACATCACACATAGCCTCATATAAAACTTTTGATCACAATAGTTGCCCGATATCAACTCAACATTGGCAATCAGCCCCACATCAGGAAAAGCTCTATTTCCAAACACCATAACACTGATAATGATGCAATGAACACGATAGCCACGGCCTACTACTCATAAAATCTCCCAATAGGAGAAAACACAAAATGGAGTGCAAAACATGGAGCTCACTCATAAATGAAACAACAACTAAGGGAACTCGTCCCGACTAGCAGAACTATAATGAATTACAATTGATGCCCCTCTGAAACACATCAAAACATACCTGTGTGATGATATCTGGCACATCGGCCTCTATTTTACTATGTGAAACACAACAATGGGTTGGGTCTCCCCCTCTTAGGGGCCCTCTACTCACCTGAATACCCTGCTACCACACACCTACCTGAATCCTGGAACAATCTTTCACCATGTACCTAACATCTCCACACTGAAAATAAACTCTCTGCCGACATGGCTGTGGAAAAACATACAACGAATCCTCTAAGACCCATGAGTACCTGAAATCCCATGCAAAGCTGGTAATACAAACTGAGTTGGTTGACCCACAAAACTTCTACCATGTCGTACTTTGCCTCCATAATACAGACCAGTAGATTCCTCTAATCTACAAGGCCTCATTGCCTCCCTGAACTCTCTCCCTGATCTCGTGTGTCCTCTCGCTCCCGGTCCCACGAAAGCTCTAACCGGCGAGCGATCCCTACTACCTGTTGAAATGAGGCATCCTACTCTAACTCTCGAGTCACGCTAAACCGAATATCATGCCTGAATCTCCCAAATGACTCTACGGACTCATCTCCCAGCTGAAGCAACCAAGAGAAAGTGCATGTCTGGCCCACTCACTGAATCTAACGGCATGCTCCGATAGTGACACAGTGCCCTGACGCAACTGCTCAAACTCCGCGCGTCGTACATCCTGAAGGAACTGAGGTGCAACCTCCCTCAAAGCATCTCCGAAAGCTGAATCCATGCCACTGAAGCTAACTCGGCCAGGTGACCCAATCTCATATGCTGTCTCTACTGATCAACCCACTACTCTGGACCTGAGATGTGACAAAAGCAATCCCGCTCGTCTCCACAATACCTGAAGTACGAAGAATATAGTGACACTCCTCCAGGAAACCCTGGGCATTATCTATCTCCAATCCACTGAAAGATAGAAGGGTGGTACTTCCAGTACCTCTCAATTCCAAGGTATTCTCCCTCCGATGCTGCTACCCTGACCATGGCTGAACTAAAACCAGATGTCGTGCTATCATAACAACTGGAACCTGACCAATATGATCTCGCTACTCTAGAGTGTAGACAGTGGGAGTTTGAACTCCTCCCCTGATCTGTGAAGCAACTGGTGCACTAGAATCAACCCTGCCTGAGTCAATGTACCACTTATATTCAAAACTGCGCTCAGGTCTCCTGAAGTCCTGGGTAGCAACAGGCACCCCCAGTACCTATTCCCCAACTAGAACTACTGGTGACTCCTCAATGGCTGCTCTGATAGGCATCTTAACTGCGGCATGCGCTCCTCGTTGGCCTCTGTCTCTGACCCTTGCGACACTTGCTTCGGGGTAACATCATCATGAACCGCCGTTCATGTCCTCACCTATCGGTGAGAGAATGGAACGATAATTTCAAACTTCAAGATCAATAAACTCGCACGATAGGAATGAAGGAAGTGAAATTGTCCTAATAGTTTTGTATCCTCTCGAAGATAAGTACAGACGTCTCCGTACTGATCCGCAAGACTCTACTAAACTCGCTTATGACTCGTAGCACCTATGAACCTAGAGCTCTGATACCAACTTGTCACGACCCAATTTCCCTCTGTTGGGTATCGTGATGGCACCTAGTCTTAGGGACTAGGTAAGCCTAATAATTACTGAATAACAACAATAAATAAAGGAAAACTAACAGTCTTGACATAAAATCTCAACAGAATGTACAAACTCTCCCAAAAATGGTAGTACAAGTCACAAGCTCTACGAATATTCTACAACTTCTAAGTAAAATTGTTTGGAAGTAGATACAACAGTGTATGAATAATAAATACAAAGAAGGTGGCTCCGACGCCTGCGAACGCAGCAGCAGGTTACCTTGATTCTCCTCGGCAATCATCCACACAGCTACTACAATATATACCTAGATCTGCATACAAAAATATGTAGAAAGGTAGTATGAGCACACCACAGCGGTGCCCAGTAAGTATCAAGACTAACCTCGGTGGAGTAGTGACGAGGACTAATCAAGACACCAGTGGTCTACAAAATAAATAACATGAATATAGAAATGACCGAATGTTACATCTATCTAAGACTTCTCAGGATAATCCACCACAATGACAATATAAAGCGGAAGAAAATTGCATAAATCAATCACGAAACAGCACAAACAAAAATACACAGAAAGATGGACAGCAAAACAAGCCGAATCGAAAGGAAACACAATACAATAGAGGACACCGATAACTCAACTCCGGGTCAGTTTTTTCACATCGGGCCATAGCCATTAAAATCCATAACTAGTAGAAATCTTTAAACAGCAGTTCATGTGAAAAACTTTTGCAAATAAAATCATTTTAGTATGGAAGAGTTTACTTTGAAAACATACTTTCTCCAAAAGTAAATATAAGTATAATTAATAGAGAGGGTTACGCAAAACATAATTTCTTTCAAACTACGAAGCTTTCTAAAGAGGCTTTCCTAATAAATGACTTCCAAATATCATTTTAGGCAAAACTAGTGCTTTTTAAATATACCTTCGATGTAAAAGTCACTCAAATATAATCATTTCAAAATCATTGCTTTTTCAATAATACTTTTCAGTAAAATTCCTTGATAAAAATCTCCTCAAGATTTATCCACCGGGACTCAGTCCGTCACTCAGAAATTTCCATGCAGTACAGGAGGAATATCAAGTCTTGCCAATAAATGCAGTAAATGGCAAACAAGAATGACGAAAATAATAATACATGAATACGGCACGGAATGTCCCTTCGTGCTAACATGACATAACATGGCACGGAATATCCCCTCGTGCTAACATAACATAACATGGCACGGAATGTCCCCTTCGGCTAAATAGCATAATCATGGCACGGAATGTCCCCTCGTGCTAAATAACATAATCATGGAACAGAATGTTCCCTCGTGCTAAATAGCATAATCATGGCACGGAATGTCCCTCGTGCTAAATAACATAATCATGGCACGGAATATCCCCTCGTGCTAAATAACATAATCATGGCACGACATTATCCTTCGTGCTAAATATCATAAACATGGCACGGCATTATCCATCGTGCTAAATATCATAAACATGGAACGGCATTATCCTTTGTGCTAAATATCATAAACATGGCACGGCATTATTCTTCGTGCTAAATATCATAAACATGGCACGGAATGTTCCCTCGTGCTAAATATCATAAACATGGCACGGCATTATCCTTCGTGCTTTACACTCTTCCTCACCCAAAAAATATCAAGAATAACAGTTTGGGAAGGAAAAACCAACAATATGACCCATAAATCACCATATCCCGACAAGGGAGTCAACAATACAAACAATATCATTAACAGCTTAACCAGTAATAGAAACCACAACATCCCGGCAAGGGAGTCAACAATACAAACCATATCATTAGCAGCATAGAGAGTAACAATAACCATAACATCCCGGCAAGGGAAACAGCTATAATCAATCTCACCTAAATAGTTTACTTCACGGAATAACACTCGGCTTCAAACAAAAGGCCCAATAATAGGAAACATCAAGGAAATACCAATAACATAAATGTCTAACAATTAGACCTAAGTAGCACTTAAGGNTAATTAATTCTAATTTAAATAGGAAGGAATGAAATTAGCAACAAAGGATTCAAGTGCAATAATTACAAATCATACACAGGTAATATAAGAATCTATGAATCCTAAAAGGGCAATCTAATTGCAAATAAGTACAAGTACGCACTCGTCACCTCACATACTCGGAATACAATCGACAAGGAAAACTTAATTCTAAGAGGTAGTTTCCCCACACAAGGTTAGGCAAGATACTTACCGCAAAGACGACAACCCAGTACTCGAAAATAGACTTCTCGAGCGGAAAGACCTCCGGACGGCTTACAATCAACTAAAACAACTTCAAAATACACATAAAACATATAAGGAACGATTCCGAATAATAAAGTCTCAATCTTTACAAAATCATAAAAATTGACCCAAAAGTCGACCCCTGGGCCCGCACCTCGGAACCCGAAAAATTTTACAAATTTTGATTACCCATTCCGGTACGAGTTCACCCATACTAAATTTTTCCAATTCCGATAACATTTGATCTTTCAAATCATGATTTTTCATTTTAGAAACTTTCTCTCAAAACCCACAATTCCCTCAACCCAAAATACAAATTAAATGATGCAAACAAGAACTAATTCATGAAATATAATTAATTCTAGTGGAAGAACACTTACCCATTCGATTTGTGTGAAAAAACCTCAAGGAATCGCCCAAAATCGAGTTCTAGAAGTCAAAATATGTTTAAAATGGTGAAATCCCCGATTTTGGAAACTTATAATCTGCCCAGGATTTTAAAGCATCGTGATTGCGAGGATCGAGGCGCGATCGCGTAGAGGAAAAACATCACAGGTCAAAAATGCTCTATGCGATCGCGGAATAGCTTATGCGATCGCGTATAAGGAGCAGGCTGGCTTCCGCGATCGCGGATGGATTCCTGCGAACGCGTAGAAGAAAAACTGGGCACTTCAAATTTGCACTATGCGATCGCGTCTAAGGCTATGCGATCGCATAGAAGGGAGGGACGGCAGTCATAACAGCAGCAAAAACCAGATTTTTTCTAAGTTTCAACACCCCGGCTTATCGGAAACACACCCGAGCCCTCGGGGCTCAAAACCAAATATACACACAACCTCAAGAATATCCTACGGACTTAATCGAGTAATCGAATCACCAAAATAACATCATAAGCATCGAATTAACCTCAAGATAAATGAAATTTCTCAAAACTTCTTTAAACACCAATTTTTTTGCATTTAAGGTCTAAATCACACCAAACGAAGTCCGTTTATTACCAAACTTCATAGATAACACATATAAATCATATCGAACTTGTACCAGGCTCCGGAACCAAGATACGAGCCTGATACCACAGGTTTCACATCAAATTTCATTTTCAAAAACCTTTATATTTTTCAGAAAACAATTTTCTTTAAAAATTCATTTCTCGGACTTGGGACCTCGGAATTCGATTTCGGGCATACGCCCAAGTCCCATATATTGCTACGGACCCTCTGCGACCGTCAATCACGGTTCCGGGTCCATTTACCAAAAAGGTTTACCGAAGTCAACTTTATTCAAATTTTTAATACAAAATTATCAGTTTTTCACATAATGGCTTCCCGGCTACACACCCGGGCTGAGCACGCAAATTGAGGTGATATAGAAGGAGGTTTTCACAACCTTGGAACACAGAATTTTCTAGAATATACAGGATGACCTTTAGGGTCATCACAGTCGAGGTTCAAAAGGCTCGAACCATAGATGCATCTATTACCCCGCTCGCGAAGTGAACATGCGACGCGGTTGACATAATAGTAGGGCTATCCCGCTCACGAATCATACATGTGACGCGGGTGCCGTATAAATACACAAAATTATCAATATTTAGGGATTTAACAGAGATTATACGTAAAAGAAAGGACTCAAGCAATATAATTTTTGAACATAACTTCCTAATACTCTCATACCAATTCAAGGATACTATGCAGCTCAAAATACATTTGGGGACACAGGTAAGGCACATAAAAGCATGCTTGTGAGTCCTAGAATTACCCAACATAACATAATAGTAGCTACGCACGGACTCTCGTCACTTCGTGCGTGCGTTGCCCCCGCAAATAAGGACATGCAATTATTTATAATCACCTATGGGGACAATTCCCTCTTACAAGGTTTGAAAGGAGACTCACCTCGTGTAGAACATACTTTCCGGGTCAAGAACGCGCCCGAACCTCCAAACTTGTCTCTCAAGGACTCGAAACTAGTCAAATATTGTATACATGAATTAATCTATGCTCAAAATTATGAAATTTACCTAATTAAGTAGTTATTTCAACCTACTTTGAAAAATCCCAAAAATACACCCCGGGCCCATATGCTCGGATTCCGGAAACTCTTGAAGGAAACACTTACCCATACCCTAAGGATCATTAAGTTTTTGTATGATTTCATATCTAGTTAGTGGATAATTCCCCAAATTTCATAAAGCCCTAAGTTTTTACCCTAACCCTTGATTTTTACTAATTAGGAGGTTAATCTGCTTAGGAATTCATGTATTAAACTAACATTACAGTAGAAATCACTTACCTTATAGTATCTAGGTCATTTGGCTCTTTTCCAAGCTCTCAAGGTCGACTATGGGGGAAGAAATGGGGTGAAAATGAATTATGTCCCGTGTTTTGAAGGACTCAGTGCCTACAGGGGTACCGCACCTGCGGTCTCGCGCCTGCGAGAAAAGTCTCGCACCTGCGGAAGAGGGGCAAGAGGCCTGGGCTCGCACCTGCCGAGAGGAGCTCGCACCTGCGGCTCCGCTCCTGCGGATATTATCCACACCTGCGAGAAATGGGTAGCCTCACCTGAAGCCGCACCTGTGAGGCAAGGACCGCAGAAGCGGTCCCGCACCTACGACTGGGCAACCGCACCTGTGGTCACACCAGATCAGGTGCACCAGCAATTGCTTCAGGTGGTTTTTGGCCTCGTTTGGTGCCCGAGAGGCACTTAGGCCCACCCGAGCCCCCATCCAAATATACCAACAAGTCCCAAATCATAATACGGACTTGCTCGAGCCTTCGGAACACCCAAAACAACTCTAAAACTAAAAATCACACCTCAAACTTAGGAACTTTAAGTTTCTTGAACTTTCTAACAGTGCGTCGAATCAACCTATACTACTCGGAATGACACCAAATTTTTCAAGCAAGTCATAAATGACATGATGGAACTATACCCGGTCTCAAAATTCTGATGGAACCAAGTGTTCCTATATCACTCTAAACGCTTCCGAATCCCGAACCACCCGTCCCCGCAAGTCATAAATCACAATAAGCTGCTATGGGAAGTTTCCTTTAGGGAACGGGGTCCGATAACGCAAAATGACCGATCTGATCGTTACACTATAAATAGAATTTGATTTAAGTCCGGAGTCGAATCCACAGGGAACTAACCTATTCACTACAACTCTTAATGAGGCTAAGCTCAGACAATTTCTGGATTCACGACTTTTATCAATAAACAGTGGAGTTTGTATACCTAAATTAAAATGATAATAAAACTAACAAGATTCAATAATACGGATTAATTCAAGGATAAAAAGATCTAGGGTATTGATTTTCCCAATTGCTGGATTAATTTTTAACTCTTAAGCTATAATCTCGCCATAGTATTCTCTGACAATTATGAGTTATGGGCTACCGTAATCATCTCTCGATCAATTACGATAATTTACTAGAAGCATTCTTTCGAACTACACTAACTAACAATTATGCAACTCATGATTATCCCACCAAAACTTCGTTATTTCTAAACCCACTTTTAAATTCAAGTAATGAATCTCTTCAATTACCCAAAAGTGGTGTTGTTCATCAATAATCTAACCAAGTATTCTTTCTCAAGCAACACAAGGCAATTAGACACGATTAATCAAGTCTCATTCAATTAATCACAACACAAAATATAGTTGAACAATCATAGAATAAACCCGGCTCAATTATATTAAAATAGAGTTAAAGCTTCATCCAACAATTGGTTCCATCAACCCTAGAATGAATGTTTAGCTATTCATGCTAAAATAAGACAAAGCAATAATTTTGTCCATGATTCACAATTAATGGTAAAAGAAAAGAAATAAAAACTCTAAAGATGACTTGATCTCCTCTCACTTGTTCTTGCCTCCAATTGAGTCTAAAAACAAGCTTGAAACATTCTTGGACGAGTTTTTGGATTTTTATAAGGTTAGGTCAAATTCCCAGATATTTGCACTTTAGCCCATGCAGTTCTTGGCCACTACACTCCCGACCGCGGTCACGATCTCAACAGCGGACTCGACCGCGGTCGGTTTCTAACATTCTGTTTTGTACCGCGTTTGGCAGCGCACAGGTTCGCGATCGCGGACCTGGCTTTCACTGTCTTCTTCGCCCTTTTCGTGCTCTTTTCATCCGGGCTATCCTCGATTGGCCGTATATGAACATAGTAGAGTCCAAAACGCTCTTTATCTCCCTCCTAGCTCGGAGTGACTCCTGCAAAGCATAAAAATCTCAATTAGAGCATTTTGTTATCTTTTAGCATTTAAAACATCAATAAAGCATGGGTAATTTAGAGTACAAAATAGCGTCTACAATGCATAATATAGGCCACTATCAGTTACCGCCGACTTAGTGATGGAAAAGAGAAAATAAAATACAATAACCCTAATGGGTGGAAAGATGACCAATTTTTAGAGGTTCTCACTTAATCCGATATGCCCATCAAGTAACCGATTGAACGGATGAAATTTGCTCATTAATTAAATATTAATTATGAACCTTAAACTTATTGGATCATACACAAGGAAACTTGCATAATTATTGTATGAAAATGATTCATATACACTATTTGTGGAAAAAGCTTGTCCATAACAAACACTTCAGCGTGCATTGTCAAGAAATGGTTTAGGAGCCTTTAGATAGGCCCAACTTGGAATCCACAAAAGAAGCCCAACATACCCAACTTCATGGGTGTGCTGGAGAAAATTTGTACCAGGTAATCACGTAAATGAAAAAGTTGTATAATGTGCCTGTGGGGATTAGATGTTAACACTTCAGAAATGCATACTCTTTCTTGAAATTTTCTTTGAAAGGTCTAATATTTGAATTTTTGAATTCATTTTAGAAATTATGACATTTCTAGAATCGAAGCTTAAGAATAAAAAATGCATTGACTAATAGTCTTTGCAGATTAAGCAAACCAAGGTAGTAAACTGACAAAATAACTGATACGCGCGTAGGAGAAAAACCATACACAAACGAGCATGCGTACCTGTAGCAACCCCCCCCCCCCCCCCCCCCCCCCCCCC
>ML408893.1:0-40333 GCA_005239525.1 Nicotiana knightiana
ATATTACACATTCCTAATTAAACTCTAATTCTTTCCTTATCACTAATTCTTTCCTTATCATACATCAATTCATGCTTACTATAGAGTCATAGACATAGGCAATTGTTCTTAGTTGGCTCTTAAGTGATTAAATTGAGCAAATACTTTTTACACCATTGGTGTATCTAACTCTAGCGAAAACCATATTTGTGGTAGACATGTTAGACTATGCTTGATCTATTCTTATAGGCTGATAATAGTATTCTTCATTTTTGCTTGGTTTTTGCTTTAGATTGGACTTGTATTTTCTTTTCTTCTTATTGGGTGCCTTAATTTGAGAGAAGCTTCTTGGCTAATTAGTTGATGAATTCTTAGAATTATTGCTTGAACTTGATTGTATCGTCTTTAGAAGATAGATCATATCTACATTTGATCTGAGTCGGATCCTTCACCAGTTTTGCATATCAAGCTAGGCGTCTTTCCTTTTTGCTTGGGCTTTATCTATTCATTAATCAAAAACGACTCTAAGCAAAGTGATAGATACTGAACCTATTAGGTCTCCCACATCAGGGTTTCAGCTTTTACATGACACAATACTTGAACCTCAGAAATTGAAGACATGAGAAATGATGATCTAACTTTATTGCATTTACATGCTAATCTTGTTTTGGACCCTACAAGTAGATGTACCTAGTTTGAACAGTATACTGTTATCCTGACTTGTACGTCCAAATGATTTAGGCTGAGTGCTATATCCTGAGTATATGTGGCTCGAGATGTCAAGGTTAAGGCATCTGATTTGACAGTGGTCCTTGTATGCGGCTAAGTCCTGGAAGGGTTCTTTTAACAGTAGATCATGTCCATACTCAGATATTCTGATTTTTTGGTTGCTGCCAAGGCAAAATGTTTTACCATCCGTATATCATTTTTGAGCAGTAATCTGAATTTAATAGAGGCCATTCCTTGGTAAATGGTTCTATCTCGTGTTTTAACCTGCTTTTAGGTTTTCATGTGAGGCCCCTTCGTAAAGAGTGAAAGCTAGGTTATTCTGAATAGTTTAAGTTTATTTATTATTTCTGGATTTGTGCATGTCATCCTTGCTTAGGGGGCCATGCTAATCTTCTCCTTATTTGTTATTTCTTGCTTATTCATGGAACCAGATTGCATTCTTACAGAGAGTGGTATACTGATTATTATGTTGGAGAAAATAATTCTACAGTGTTTGACTTGTCAATTGTAAAACTAGGCACTTCTACAGATTTAGGATTTAAAAACTTTTGGCCTTTCTTTATTTCTCTCCCAGATAGGATGTTGGAAGGGCAGCAAAACCTAAGCAAAGGAGAAAAGAAACTAGTCTTTATCTCTAATGTTTGTTTTCAATCATGCTTTAACTCATTATCCATTATATTCATGGCCTGCTTGTTGGGCTTGATAATATATTAACTTGTACTAATTTTTGTTTCAGACGAAAAAGGATGAAACATTAGACGCCAAAATGGAAAGGATTCCTTTCCTTGAGGAGCAGGTGAGGAAGATAAGGGATGGGGGTAAGCTATTGACTATGGACATTCACAGGCTATTACTGAATGAGGACAACCGGTTTGATTTCGTCAATGAGATTGCAGCAGAGGCCAAACAGTATGTTGAGCACAACCGAGATGAATATGGTGCGAAGAAGGCTATCCTTCATGTGCTTAGTAATCGTATGAATGATGCTGGAGTTTATCGTGCAGAGGCATACATAGAATCTGACCCTTTCAAGCCAGGCCCTGGATATTTGAAAGACGAACTACTGTAGATCATTATTTAGCTTTACTTTCTATATTCATATAGCGCATCTCTAGTTAGTAGCCACTATATACATTTTCATCTGGGGTATAATGTCAAATGAGGAGAGTTGAAAAACAATCCTACCACTTTTGAAAAAAACGTTTTTGAATGGTAGAACACGATCTACTTCTGTATTTAATTAGTGTTTAATTGTCCATTGCAAAAGGTAGTACAGAAATGCACCACCAAGGCTTACTTTACATCCATTTCATTCTATTCAGATCCATTTTCATTTAAAAAAATTTGCTGGTTCATCATTGTGTAAAGCATATAATATACATAAGTAAAAGGGCTTCTTTTCTAATTACTTAAACTTTTAAATTGATGTGGTGACACAATTACGCAAATCATAAGACCATTAGTTGATGTGTAGACCTTCTAATTACGATGTCAATGCTGGTCATTGGTCTTCTTTTTGTTGCGCAAAAGTTGAGGAAAGTATAGACATCCTTAACCATTAAAGTTCATGGGCTTTATCTTTAAAAAGGCTTTGAGCACAAGAAGTCCTGGCCCAGAATCCAAGAAAGCACCTAACAGGGAATCAACTAGTGGCCAATAATTCGTTAGAATCAGTTATTGGATTCTGCCTTCAAGTCTTCTTATCCTTGGTTAACCATAACCAAGCAAATATCTGCCCATTTCTGCTGACGGGGGAAGATCTTACACTAACTTCAGTCTGGTCAGAACCAAGACTCCCCATATCATCATTCATCAATGGCCTTATCTAGTCCCTACTTGCAAAAAGTTCTTTTAAACAGACTTTGCTGCAACTATGGCTACAAAAAGAATATCATAGTAAAGGGTGGAGGAGGAGGTAGAGGTGGAGAGGGTAGAGGAAGATGTTGCTCTGCTATTGCAATCAACGCACCAGCTCCTTTGACAAGTGTTTCTGGCATTAGATGGGGTTCAACACTGATCCAAGGGCCACGTGAAGAGATGGAAGATGATGCTGTGATCGTTCAACCTGATGATCTCGATGGTTTCACTTATGCTGCTGTTTTTGATGGCCATGCTGGCTTCTCCTCTGTCAAGTTCCTTAGGTATGTCAAAAATCAAAATCGAGGCATATGTACTAGGACCTTATGCTCTTAAATGAAGATGCGGAGCCAGAATTTGAAGTTTATGGGTCCAGGATTCTAGTTCTTTTAAGTTATTGGATTCTAAATTAATAATTTGTGTATCTTCAATGAATTTCTTAAGACAAATACAGAGTTTGGACCAAAGATACTTGGTTCGCCAATACCCATAACATACTCCCCGTTGAATTGTGTGACCATCTCATCTAAAAGTTTTAAGTTTTAGGCCCATTGAGATAAGATGATCACACAATTCAACATGGTATCAGAGCGGACAAAGATGTATTTTAACAAGTGTATCTTATCCAACAACTTAAGCTTTTACATGAGGTGGTTACACAATTCAACATAAGTTGTAGTTTCCTTTTGATTTAGGGTGTCTTTTACTTGGTAAGGAGATTTATGTAGTTCCTATGTCCTTTACTTCTTAAATAAAGATTTAATTTGGAAGTTCTGTATAGTTTGATGACGCATGTGCCAATAATAGGGAGGAGCTGTATAAAGAATGTAGTACAGCATTGCAAGGCGGGCTGCTATTGAGAAAAAGGGACCTAAACGCAATCCAGAAGGCACTACAAGAAGCTTTTGAAAATGCGGATAGAAAACTCTTGAACTGGTAAGCTACTTCAGCATGTAAATATAAGAGATAGAATCCATGTGGTTTCATGTTCTATATGATTGAATGGAGGTTTAGATGCTGTTTCATTTTGGATAAAGGCTTGAGAGTAGCGGGAAAGAAGATGAATCTGGTTCAACAGCTACTGTTCTATTTGTTGGGAATGACACATTGATCATTGCACATGTTGGAGATTCATCTGTGGTACATGAATATTCATTCCTTCTGACAATGAAATGCTTGTTGCTGACATGTTCTTTGAGAGCAACATGTCTTTTTACTAGCGAATGTTGATGCAGGTGTTGTCACGATCTGGAAAAACGGAGGTATTAACAAATGCACACAGGCCCTATGGAAGCAACAAGGTTTCTCTCCAAGAAATCAGAAGAATCAATGAAGCAGGTGGATGGGTGTGTGTTTCCTACACTTGAACCCCCCACCCCACCCCCAAAGCCTCCCCAAGAATAGTTCATTGTTTTATTCATCTGCTTCTATCCAATATCGTTTCTGTTTCTTGAACTACTTGACCAAATCTCAATACCAACGGATGCAACAAGTAAATGGCTAGCAAAGAAAATATATAAGAAAGATCAAGTTAGGAGTCCACTACTGCTTTCAGGATAAACATTAGCCAGCGTGTGTATTGACATTGGATG
Source organism: Nicotiana knightiana (assembly GCA_005239525.1). Taxonomy (NCBI): domain Eukaryota; kingdom Viridiplantae; phylum Streptophyta; class Magnoliopsida; order Solanales; family Solanaceae; genus Nicotiana; species Nicotiana knightiana. The sequence goes on from ML408893.1 coordinate 4,158, forward strand.
TATATTATGTCTGCAGATTGTCAATGGAAGAATTTGTGGAGATATTTCAGTATCCCGTGCTTTTGGCGATATGAGATTTAAGACAAAGAAGAATGAGTATGTTCTTTCTGCTTTTCTGTTAAGTTGATACCGAGCACTTGTAAAAAGAGTATATGCTCTATTCATTTGCATTTCTTGGTTGCTCCTGGAAAAAATAAAATAATGCGCTCATTTGGGGCTTTACTTACTAGGATGCTGGAGAAAGGGATTGAAGAAGGCAGATGGACTGAAAAGTTTGTTTCGCGGTAATTTCCAGTTTTTGATTGAGCTGCAAATCCTGCTGACGATAAGCTGCTGCACTAGTACATGCATCCCCGAGAAGTGCAGGCTGTCTAGTCTCGATGTTGTATAATCAAAACTAAGAAATTTGAAGAGGTTTGCAAGAATTTAGTGATTTTAAAGCGATTAGTTTAACAAACTGGATTCAACCTTGCTTATTTTATAAAATTTGATGGACAACAATGCATAATTATTAGTGACCAAAACTTTGTCACTAATGTCTTCATAAACAGAAATGAGTGGTTGTCCTCGCACTATTAGGTGACTGAGACAGTTTTATGCATTAGCTACAAAAACTAGGATCACGAAAAGCATAGATGGTTAACACTACACTCCTTGGCAGCAGTGCTTTGAAATTAAAATAAAATTAGCTTAGCTCATTCAATTGGTTGATCCTATATGTCAGATTTGTTGATTATGAGATTATAATTGTGAATTTTCTATAGCATATTTGCCTAGTTTGTCTTAGGGAACTCAATTAAGTAGACAGCAGAGTATGTTATTGTGATTGTTTGAAAGTAAAAGCTATATTTTACTTTGCTAGGATTCAGTTCAAGGGAGACTTGGTTACAGCATCTCCAGATGTTTTACAGGTGGCTCTTGGATCAGATGCTGAATTTGTACTACTAGCATCTGATGGATTATGGGACTACATGAAAAGGTATGGCGAAGGATTATAAGATACGACAGCCATAATCGCATCTTCCTTTGTTTGTCTGAATCTAGCACAGACCAATCTCATTAGATATTTCTTACTTTTCAGTGCTGAAGTAGTAGATTTTGTTAGGAACCAGCTTCGAGAGCATGGAGATGTTCAGGTAAGAAATATCCTCTGGCTAAAATTAGCTTGGTGCAATGTTGCCAACATCTAACCTGCCTCTTCTTTTCCTAACAGGTAGCGTGTGAAGCTCTTGCACGGACGGCCTTGGTAAGAAAATTTTGGCTTGGTATGTGATCTCTAAAGGGATACACAAGTATGAAGTTCCTTAGCACTTTTGATTTTGCATTTCAGGACCGACGGACACAAGATAATGTTAGCATTGTCATAGCTGATTTGGGGTATGCACTCGACCTTTGCAACCAATATAGTTTTACTGCTAATTTTATTTTTCAAGTTCCAAACTTGAGAAGACTTAAGGTGTCGGCAAGTGACTTGTGAGTGAAATAGTTTCTGAAATTTGCTAACGGAGAAAGTCACATAGTTTCTTTTTGGCTAGATGGTTCTTTGTACCTATCATCTATCTGCCCTTGAGAAAAGGTCACCACCTGCGATGGTCAAACTATTTTATCTGTAAATTTCCTTTTAATCATCATTATCAACTAGTAAAAGTCAATATAAGTCACAAGAGAAATACAAAAAAGTTTCTGATGAAGACATCAAGTGATGTGATTACGAAACCATTAAGAAAAGGTCATAAGCAATAGACTCATGTTGAAGATAACACAAAATGCATAACAACCTGTAGTGCTGAGCTTCTTTTGACTTCTGCAGTCTTTTAGTAGTTAGTGGTCTACACACACAAGATTTTTGCTATTATACTTTCTCTAATTAATAAGTGCTATCACAGTGTTTTACATTTTACTTGTTTCTTTATTTATTTTGGCATGTGAACAGGAGAACGGACTGGCGAAATTTACCTGTGCAGAAACAAAATATTGTGTTTGAACTAGGACAAGCTTTAGTCACAATCAGTTTTGTGTCACTTGGGATATGGCTGACTACCGTGATTTCCCCTTAGAAATTTGATGTTTGTTAGTTGTATATATTTTTATATGAAAGTAACAGCAGCTTCAGCTATACCTTATACATTTGCTAGTCGAGGTAATTACAGCATTGTAGAAATTCTCTGAATATGGAAGAATCCAATTTAACTGTGTAGGTACTGGTGCAGTGAATAGGCCCGTTCCAATCTGTTAAGAAATCAGTACATAATCAGAACCATCTTAAGTCTCAACCACCAGAAAATCAACAGGTTAGGATTGGTATAGTGCTCAGACTCGAGTGGCAAAACTTCACTATGTACGCAAGCGAATCCATACTTTAGAGTCTGTTGGTTCGAAGTGAGTGCGATTTAATTTATCTAAGGATTCTTTAAATGTTACATATCTATGGCCGGTTTAGTATTTCTTTCATCAATTACCTGGATTTACAGGTTATTATTGCGAAAACACCTTCCTCTGAGCGGATATGGGAAGTAGCCCCCCAAGAAACGTGTGATTTCTGAACTTATTGGGAGGACAACGAATTTTGAAAACTACAACTTAAGTATGAAATTTGTTCTGTTTAGACAAAAGAATTTTAACCATGTTGGTTGGCAAGGGTACTATTGGTCGTTTTATATGGTCCTAGGCAATTCTTACAAGCTAGCTTTTGGAGTTGAGTGAAGCCCGAGATCTATTTTCTTACCATGGTATCAGAGTCTGACTCATCCCAACACCTTCTAGATTCTAGTGACATATATGAAACATCCATCGAAATATTCAGTAACTTAAAAAGAATAAATTTCCGAACGCATAAGATTGAAATCTTGGCTGCTTCCTTTGGGCGTGTTTTACAATATAGTTGTCTCATTGATCTTAGGAAGAACCTTAATATTGTCAATTTATTAACAGGTTAAGCAGTATATGCTCATAAGGTTAGTTCTGTAGTAAATGATCTTCAAAAATGTAAAACAGGCACACAATTCTAATCACTTTCTTTATTTCTCTAGAATGAAACTCTTAAGTTTTATCGAAATTCAAACAACATAGTAACATATAATATCTAGCTTACATAACAGAGAGGCACTAGCCAAAAACTCAGCAACATCTCAAGGGAGTATTGCAATTCTTATTATGCCCACAGGGCAAAGATATTACCACTATAACTATATATTAATTCATTGGAAGCTCTGCTATATCACTTCTCCTAAGAACTGATATTTTGATCAAAATCTCCATATGCTAGAGTAGCAATTTACCATCTGCAGGTAACTGGAAAAGTTGTGTTTCAAGGGTGATTGCCACCTCTCTTTCGACCGGGTTCGTGCCTCGGATTAGGTCCTGCATAGTCATAATCTAACACAGCATCCAGCATCATCAACTTTCTTGGTACTTCTCTCACACCATTCTACAGAAAATTTGCAAATATGGCCTAATTAGCTAAGAGTAGTGGCTTTTTTGAGCTGTAAAAATGACTCTTCTTGAAATTTTTCTGTATATACTCTACAATCTACATGCCTGCATGCTGCATATGCACTCTACTACAATATATAGGTTAAAGAGGATACGAATCTAAGCAATGGTCTACTTTCTTGTTATATTCACATACACTACTATGGCAAAAGAAAAACATATAAAGGAAAAACATTAGTTGTGAGAAATAAAAGTTTTTCAATTTAGCATATGACCGAAGTAATTTTTGAAAAATAATACTTCTACTTTAAGGATTAATAATAATATTAGCAAATTGAAGAGTGTACGTGTTGATGAAATTTTTGAGTATTAAAAATGGATGATAAGTGTTGGTTGGAGCAGCTAATATGAACTTAAAAGTTAAGATAGTCGTAAGAGAAATTGCTTTAAAAAAAAAAAGAAAATGTTTCTCGTATCCAAGCACAAAGAAGAATCCTCGTAAAAGAATTTGTTTGAGAAAAATGTTGCCTCTATCGTATAAAACACAACTACGCGGCATTGCCCAAGCCAATACAAAGTTGCCTCTAATAATAACTAGTGCTACCTTTTGAAATTTGTAAATGCGGTTTACGCCATTGTCCAAGCCTTCAACAGTGCCTAAAATAACGAAGGAAAAACAAGAATCAAATATTTATATACATTATTTCCTTTCTTAATTAGTGAAAAGTATTATATGTTAGTGGAAAAATGATTGTCATTTTTGCAAATTAGTAGCTTACCTGATGACACAAAGATGAGATATAAAAAGACAAATAGAAGAAAAGCTTTGATAGGTCTCATAGCTGTGTGGTTATTCAATTTCTACAATCAGTTGAGTGTTGAGCTCTGATTGCTTAAGATGAGAAGGGGAATTGGAAGGGGAGAAGTGCACCCCTTTTATTCTGACTTGAAGAGACTGTGGTAATGGTGCATATTCCACCCATTTGCTATAACAATGATGATGAATTGCAATACCCATATGCCACAAACAGCAAGTCAAAGTTGCACTAATATGAAACCTAATATACTACATATCTAAGATGTTACATCAACATAAGGAACAACACTAATGCAAGCCATGTGACCTATAGGCTAATGAAATGAGTAAAAGTTAGGATGCTCTTCCCTTAATCAAAGGTCTCGGGTTCGAGTCATGGGTATGGAAAAATCTTTGGTAGGGAGCGGTTTTCCCGAATGAGGCCCTACCTGACGCGAATCCGGATATAGTCGGGCTTCAATACGGGTACCAGACATTGAGTTTGAAACCAAAAAATAATGGGTAAAATTTATGAAATATCATGATTCAAATTCTAGTAAAGACAAAAAGTTATGTCGTTCTTCTTTTTAATCTGTATAAGTCTTGGTAGATAGAATTGCCTTGGTAGATAGAATTGTCTGATGTATATGCTAATGAAAAATAGTATGTAGCCACTAGAATAGCCAAGATCTGCATAAATCTTGGTAGATGAAGTTATCACATGCTTGTGCTAGTAGGATGCATGTACTCACAGCTTGTTTGGATGGTTGTTACTTATTGTGTTGTATCGTATTGTATCGTTGTCATGTGATCAGGAGGTCACATGCTCGAGCTGTGGAAATAACCTCTTGCAGAAACGCACGGTAAAGCTACGTATAATAGATCATTGGTTCGACCCTTCTCCGTACCCCGCGTATAGTGCGAGCTTAGTGCATCAGACAACCCTTTACCCTTAAATCCATTGTTATGTAACAGCGAAAAGTTCCACTTTATGCCTTTATGGAATGACCGATTTTGTGTGATTATGTCATTACCTTATTTTTTCTATCATCTTGCCTTTTCTTATTATTTAATTTCATTTTACCCTTTACCCTACTATTTTAAATATTAATATTACCTCGTATCTTACTTTTTCTTTATAATATTACAAGTTTATTCTTCATATTGTTGGTGCATGACATCATAAAACGACGGCAAACAAACAATCTATCCAAACATTGTATACATCAAAATGATACAATACTATATGATACCTTATGGAACGATACATAACAACCATCCAAACAAGCGGTAGGTGAAATAGTCGACATTTGCATAATTGTTGGTAGGGGACACAATAGTTGAAAATTACACTGTGTTGTTAGGTGATAATTTTATTTTTCTGTATATATAATCTGCTTAACTTCTGCGTGTGTTTACTTTTTTATATTTTGATATTTCTCGGTGAAATTTTAAGCTCCGCCACTTATTATACGATGCTTGTATTAGTGGGAAGGTAGCAATATATCTAGTAAAATAAAAGAAGTGCGCACAAGCTGACCTAAACACCACGATTATCGAAGAAAAGGAAAAATAGAAACATATAGAAGCAACAGAGATATATATATGCATGTGGTCACATTTGGCCTTTGCATTGCATGGCTCAAGTTTTGCCATTTTGAGCTATTTTTTCTGTGTGTTTTTTTTTTTGTGCGTTTACATCAGCTTTTTGAGAAGTCAATCTGCTTTTCTGCTTCCTTTTCTATAATGCGTCTGCGCCCAATAGCTTATGCTGTGTATCAGTCCATCTCACATATTGCTTTTCCATCTTTTCCCAATGTCCCTTAGAGTACAAAAATGACCATCAAACCGTCCATAGTGCTGTTTGGATGTTACCTCTTGCACTATTCATCACTGAAGCAGATCCATATAGGGAACTTCACCATTTGTTTTCAGTGAAAGGATGAAAGGGCTGATGACTTATCTCAAAGATTTACACAGAGATACATACGAGTTGCGGCGAAGTCAGAAATTTACTAAGAAAATTCAAAAAGCAAAAGAATACAGAATTCAAACCTATTATGTAAAGTAAGAGGTGAACCACCACTATGCTTCTCTCATGTTAAAGGGATTCAATAATCTATATTATAAACAAAAATGTTAGTTTTATTTTATTTATACAGTATAATTTTCCGATGAAATATCACGTACCTCTTACCTTGCATTACAAAGAAAAGTCAACTTCTTTTTACAACATCATCAATCCTGTTTGATTTTCCCTATCCTCAATGGCCAAAAGGGTACTTTCCTCTAAGACCACTTTTCCCAAAATTGACTTCTCCGTGGTACCAAATATCATCTAATTGTGATAGTGCCTCTAATCCTCATATTTCGGCTTTCGTCACTTTAGGGAAATCAATTAAGGGGAAGACAAGAAATGGACATTGGCCTACAAATGAAATGAATGTAAACCCTCTTTTTATTTCTCAGTTTGTTTTAAGAGGGTTGAAATTTGGTAAAAGCCATAAAGTGTAGTGGAGAGCACTGCCCAAAAGGTAGACAAGACAAAGAAACACACAACAAAAGAGGGAGCATTAAAACTAAATTTTCACTTAAGTGCTAATCATTCATTAAGACAAAGGTTAAAATAATCAGATGTTGCCGGGGAATTAACAAATGTTGGTAATGATGTTGTAACTTTAATTGGGAGGAGGAGTATAATTATTAGAGAAAAAGCCTGTTTACCACCATGGTTCTAGGTTGCCGGGGAACCCAAAACAACTGGCATTTGCATCAGACATTAATTAGTACCAGTACTAATTAATGCTATATTGCCAGTTAACCTCAACATAGTAATCACATTAATCAATCATAGTAATCTTGATAACAGACAGTAAAAGCATACAACGTAGGAAACTGGTCGTTCCTGTTCTATACAATTTAAAGACAGTGCTAGTAGCGGACACGTTGCTTCAAAGTGGTGTCAGCTTCGCCAGCTTTTCTATTAATTATTTATATGTTTAATATATTTTTTAAAATTAGATAAATCTAGTATTGCTTGAAAAATAATATATATATAAACTTTTGCGAACGTCATTGGTTGTGTCGTACCATTTTCTCAGGTTTGTAGTATCATGTCATTTTATTATTTTTTCTTTTATTTTCTGGTTCTTATATTGCTGGTATTATTTTTGTGGCTTTTGTTGTTATTGATCTACTGTCTTTTTTCGGCTTCTTGAATCGAGGATCTATCGAAAACAACTTCTCTACTCTGAAATACAATCCTCCCAGACCCTACTTGTGGAATTTACTGAGTTGTCATTGTTTTGTGAACGCCATGGCAAGAGTGTCCGAGCTGCTTCAGAGAATTCAAGCAGGTGGAGGTGGAGGGGGCTTTTACTGGAGCTGATTTAAGAGTAATTGGATCAGTGTACGCACTATAGATCTTGGAGCAGTTAAAGCACTAAGCTACTGCTGAACATGGCATTTGCTGTTCCTTTGGCATGCTTACAAGTTATTTTTCATTCCTTTTTTGTTTCTCTCCTTACAGTTTCTACTTTCCCATTTCCTTTTTTTGGTTATCTTCTGGTATCGGCTAACTAATTAGTTTCTATGTGGAACAGCTGAAAAAGATGAAATAAAAAGGAGAGTTTAAAATAGCCCCACCCCAAACCTTTCTTTTTTCCTTTTTGTCTTGCACTTCTTAAGAGTCACAGCGTCATAGCTATTGGTACAATTATGTTTTCAACAAAAAATTGTCACTCGCAGAAGCACAATCCATGAACAAATTACGCAAAACTATTCAACTAGAGTTTGATTAAAAATTAAAAGTTAATGTACATAGCAATTTATCAAATTCCGAAGGCATACATAATGTATCAGAACTTATCAGCTTATTCTGTGCACACCTTAACTATTGTTTCTTGTTTAACTGAAAAAGACTAAGCAGATAAAGATCTAAACAAATTTCTACAAGATCTTTCAACATTTCTATACATTTTATCATGAGCATATAAGAAATATATAATCAAATGACCCTCTTAATTACTATTATTAACTTAACATACCTCACATGCACCACATTTAACACTCGACAATAAGAAAGAGGTACGGTCTGATAAGACTAGTACAAAAGGTGTATTTCATTTACCACATGGGCGACGTTCTCGCTTCCACTTAGCGCTGGCTATTGTATATTCTCACAGTTTCCTCCAAAACACCTTCCTTTTGTAAAGGTAAATGTATGGCAATTGGTACAAATTNATGATGGTAAATTTCCTCCGTTGTCAGAAAATGGCAATGACAAGACTCGTGAATGCAATCTCGGACCCAACTGGACACAACCATATGCATGCAGGTACTGACTTACTAAGAAAAAAAGTATGTACCAAAGAGGCCACAGCCTCAAACTGAAATGGCACGACTGATGGCCAACTTCGCCCACTCAGCAGATTCCTTAATCAAATGGTCATCTGACGACAAGCATTCATTCAAAAAGTCTTTGCTTGATAATGATTGTTGAATCAATGAACCAGCATTACTGCCCAGAGTATCTGCTAGATCTCCTAGAACTCCAATAGCTGTTTTCATCACCACATCATCCCTAAAATTCGGAAGAAAAATTGGATACATCCAGGAAATTAGAACAGAGATGACATTGTTAATAACGAAAATGAGCAATGCAAAAGGAATCATGTAATACTTACATATCTTTCTCCATGTAAATACTATCCAGGAATTGCAGGATATGAGGCGCATATGGAATCAGAAGCTGCGTTTTAGGGGAATTCTTGAAGCCCTGAAATATCCCTGAATAAGCCTCCAAGATTCCATTTCTCAGAAGATTTGTGTATTCTATCATCTCATCATCTGCACCAGATGTGTGGGCGGACAGCTCTGCAGCACTCTGCAGCATTGGCATGGCATACATCAAGTACTTCTCAAAATTCTCTCCTATTGCCAAAGCAATGTCACCAAGGCATGAAAATATTGGAGGCTTTACAGATCGATGCAGCTGGTTACTTGACAGGTCCTTGAGAAGCTGAGTCATTATACCATCACAGTAAGGTAGGATCTTATCTTCCAAAGCTCTACATACATCACCCACAACACCAACCGTAACAGCACACACTTGGTACTCCTCGAAATTCTGAAGGCCCATTTCCAGGTACTTGTAAAATTCAGGCATGTACTTCGCAAAGTCAGGACCAGTTGCATAGGCTAGGGCTCCAATGGCAAGCATGGCTTCCTCATGCACAGTAGCGCTTCTACATGCAAAAACCCTGAGAAAAAGGCTCATGATCTGATCTGCATACTGCATGAAAGCAAACTTTGTTGCCTCTGAAGCCCCTAATTTCTGAATAATGACCTGTAAGCATCCACACAGAAGACCTTGCAACTCACTCTGCTTCTCTCTCTCGTCAGATGAAAGCTTTGGACCCTCAAGAGTCTGGTGCAGCTCTGTCATAATGATAGGAGCAAGCTGCAAAACCATTGGAGCTGTTTCATCCGTTGAACACCTAACAACTTCATTCAACGTCTCATATGCAGCAGTCCTAAGACGTGACTCACCAGCATCTTCTCTGTGGGTAACTGTAAGAAGGGATTGGACAATTTCCTGGAAATAAGGTGTCAAGGGAGATGATGCACCCACATCCTCGTAACCTTGAGCAAGGAAATAGAGAGCACCACAGGCTTTCTCAGCAACATTTGGAGCATCCTTCATGCTCTGAAGTAGAACTGTGATGATCAGCTGACAGTTCGCTGGAGTAATAATGGGTGTCTCCACTGTAGAACCATGAAGAAACTCAAATATCCTTCCCAGGGTCCATGCAGTCGTATCCTTCACATGGCTATTAGGATCCTTTGTCAATGCAGTAAGCATGAAATTCAAAGCAACATTAACAAGAGGTGTTAACTTGTCAGGAGAAGGACCTTCCAAAATGGAACCAAAGGCATATGTTGCAGCCTCTCTTTGCCTCCAATCAGGCTTCGCAATGTTCTCTTGGATGAATGGCATAACAAGTGGAACAATATCATCTCCCACGGTCCGGGCGACCAGACCAAGGCAAGTGCCTCCAGCCATTGCAAGATTCCAAGCACCTTCGTCCTGATCCTGATCTTCTTCTTGCTTCAGCAGTGTCTCCAATAGCATAGGCACAAGAGCAGGGAGAGCCTGCTTGATGAAATAATAGCAAGGAACATCAGAATCTGCAGTGAAATCACCCCCATAATCTTCTAAAATATCAATCTCCTCATCACAGATTGAGCTCCAGAATTCAATTGCTTGAAGAGCAACAGGCTCTACATCCTCTTTAACAGCCTTTGCTGTAATGTTAAAGATATCTTGGATGTATGGAGCCAATTTCTCATAGTATGTTGACGAAATTGAGACTAAACATTCAAAAGCAGCCTGCCGAATTTTGACTTCTGGAGACAGAGTAGCCTCGCAAACAACTCTCATTATAAAGTCACGCTCCATATCATTGTTGAAGTTTGCGTGAGCAAAACCAAGAGCATTATATAATGCTTGGGTAGCAGCAAGCCTCACATCATTGTTCCCTTCTTCAGCATTCATACCCTGAACTACAGCTGTAAGGATTTTATTTACTTGATCCTGGTCCACAACATCGGGAGAAACTTCTTCACATAAATAACCCAGAGTCTCTAAAGTAGCTTGCTTGACATGAGCAGGGACTTGGTGAATATTTGACAGGAGTGACCCAATCAACTCAGGCCACTGTTTTTGAGGCAGCTCAATGCCTGCAACCTTAGCAATGACTTGTGATGCGGTTGAACGAGCATCAGATGCAAGAGAAGAGAGTGTCTGCAATAAACATGTCTTTATCTGGGCCTTCACAGCCATATCAAGTGATAGCCATCTTTGCACGAGTTCAAATTTCCTATGTTGTTCCTTGGCATCCAAAGCATTTTTAAGTATTAAACCAGCTAACTTACGACTGTCAACTGGCTTCTCTTCACTAGCAAGCTCTCCAGATAGAGACAACAAGAAACCAGGAAGATTTTGCTCCTGAAACTGTTTTAATGTTTCCTCAGCATGTTTCCGCACTGTTGAATCAACTGACTGTGCATTAAGGAGGACCTGGGTGACTTCCATTGCCATATTATATCTGCAAAAACATGACATGCTCCAGGTTAGATTCCTAGAATCATCCAAATGAATGCACCTGAAGTAATGCTACTCAAAAAATAATAGACAGAATAAAGCAGATAAATTTCAACAAGAGCAAGAAAAATGGAAAAACCAGCAACTACCCATTGGGAAACCATATTGCTAGTTCAAAATGTAAAGGAGCGCAACTTAGATGCAACTAACAGTTCAACGGAGCCGATTCGTACCAATGCTAAATTCATTCTCTCATCAAAACAGCCACTAAACAGAGTATATAAACATAAATACCCATTTGAACAATCAGGAGAATCCACTTAAGGATAAATGAATGGCAAAGTTTAACCAAATCGAATCTAGAATAAGTAACAACTATGTATAGAAAAGATAAACAGATCAAATTTGCACATTGCATAATGTACCAGCCAATAGTTTTTTTTATATATAAGAATATACCAGCCAATACATAGCAAAAGGATAATGCTGATGGCACACTATAATTACCAATCCAGCAAGAAAAACTTGATGGTTTGCCTACTGCTAATGCAAAAGGCAAAGTTTTTGCTTTAGTTTGTTAAGAGTGACATTAAACACAACCAAGCTCTTCGACTATCAAGTGGAACCAATGAAAACTCATTAAGCATTCACCAAAAAGAAGTATAAATAGCATTTCCCGTATTTCATCAATACAATTATTATCTTATCACTAAAAAAAGAGCTTAAGACTCAATGAATCAACATAAGTAAATCCTCAATGCAAATAAGCCAAAGTTTAAATTTGCTCACACAATCAATCTAACTAGATTTAAGACCAAACCATTGGCAAACAAGCAGATTCAAAAAGTATTAAATTGAACCAGAAACGAATAGATCACAGTTCAAATATGAAACAATTCATTGAAGCACGATATTAAAAAATGAAGCATCTTTGAAACTTAATAGATCAAGCATCAAATTCAGTTGAATAGAACACTAATCCAAATTCAAATTACATAATATTCAAAAATTTAAAAATTTTAAACGAATTACCTGAAACTTGTGAAGATCGAACAAAGCAAAAGCGGCGCCCCCTGAAACCCTAACAGAGAGGAAAAAGAAAAGCAGAAAGAAAAAGAGTGAAGAGAGAGAAAGAGAGAAAGGGGGGCTGAAGAGAGAGAACGCGGATGTAAAAGCTGGAATTCAATTATGCAAAATCTAATACTCCTTCTATCTGTTCAATTATTTTTTTCTGCTTATATTTAATTGGGTTGTAATCGGCTACTGCCGCGACCAGCCTAGCATATCAAACTTCCTTCTCTGTGGGCTCCACAAATGTTGGTAATCCTACGGTCGCACAGGATTGAGCAATAATTATGATGTATTTTAATCAGCTGGAAAAGAAAAAGCTTACTCCTGGTAATTTTTGATTGGTCCGCCTAATTACGTACGGAAGAAACTAATTATGTGACGTTTCCAAATTTTTAAATAAGTTGTTCACCTCAAATCAAAAGTTAAAAATAAGAGTGCTGCTATTTGGCCAAACTCATCGTGTCCCAACTTTATTCATACTCGTGAAATACTAGTAAAGCATTTTTCTTCATAATTGGCTTAATGGCCATTTTTCCCTCCAAAATATTCCCCTCCAAAATTAGTTAATAAATATTGATTATCCCAAAACATTGATCCCATAAATCATCATTCTCTCGTGCATGGGCATTCATATTTTTTCTTTTTATACGGTATAATTATTACCCTTTTTTTTTTAAAATACAATTTATAATATTACGTATTTTTTTTTCTAAATACAATTTATACGGATGAGGAGTTCAAAGGTCTAGTATGTATACATAATATTATTTTTTCATTTATATACTATAACTTATCATACCATACACTTATGTTAATAGAGCTTTCATTATTCACATAATTCACCACCCTTATTCTTAACCTAAACATGAATGCTAACATAGAAACTAGTTTGGAGCCAATAAACCCGAATAACAGCCTAGAAACTAGGTCGGATCAACTAAGGAATGCATTACACATATCATTGGGGTTGAATTCGGACGATAGTTTGATAAATGAAAATGATTCGATCGACATTGATTGAGACGAAACTTCAATGATGGAGAAAATCATGTTGACGATGTTGCTGCTGATGATGAGGAGGAGGAGGAGGAGGATGACGACGGCCATTATTTAGAGGAAGAGGCAGAAGCTGGAGAGGAAGGGGAAATGCCTAATGAGTTCAATGAAGAAGATCTCATAACTGGTCCAATTACTGGGATGAGGTTCACTAGTAAGGATGTTATGTTTGATTTTTATAAAGAACATGCAAGATTATCAGGGTTTTGCATTGTTAAAAGAACATCAAACAAAAAATGTGGTGATATTGTTAGGTATGTTCAATGTGGTTGTGATAGGTCTAGGAAACCAAGGAATAAGCATGTTACCAAGAGGATGAACTACCCTGCTAGAATAAATGGAGTTTTGGAGGAGAATGGTTCATGACGTGTTTCAAAGGTGGTTAAAAAACATAATTATCAATTGGAAACAACACTATCGCGATTGATGGCTGGACACAGATCGCTTAGTAGGTCTCTTAAGAGAACTCTTGTAGCCAAAGATATTGCTGGCTTAAGACCCTAAAAAAATATGAGGGTCGCTGAAGTACTTGCCGGTGGCCCCGAAAATCTGGGTTGTACACCAAAGGATTGTCGAAATTATATTTTGAAGAGTAGAAAGCTTCATTTGCAGAAAGGGAACGCACAATCATTGCTCAAGTTCTTCAGTGACATGCAATAAAAAGACAGGGGATTTTACAACTCCGTAGATGTGGATGGTTTTGGTCGACTTCGTAATGTCGTATGGGTTCATTCACACTCCAANTTTCCTACGTTCGCATTATATTTTCAGACTTTGATATGATAAATAAAGTTCAAAAAGTACATATAATTTTACTACTACTATTTCCCATTTTCTTTATTCCACCTAAGTTTGTGACATTTCCACACCATGCCCTCCAAAAAAAGACAAACACGCTAATACTACGATCAAGAGGCACGATCCTTTAAGAGGGTGAAAAACTGTATTGTAACAGCATGAGAAGTGAAGTTTACATGCTTTCATAGATGCACGATCTACTACAGACGTGCAAAAATACCTACCGGGAAAAACAACTCAAAAAAAGTAAAAACATGTAGATGCAGACTCAATGCCCTAAATTAAAAAAGTGGGTTACCCCACCACCAGTATATGCAAATGAAATGAATGAGATGGTATGCAATTTGACAGTAAATAAAATGCAGCAACTGCTTTGACCAATAAAAACGACTGACAGACCCAAAGAAAAAAATAGATGGGACAATATCAAAAAAGCTTTGGCTTAAAGTATCAAGACTACCAAAACTTTGACCTTATACATGCTGACCCTTAAAGCCCTTGGAGAAGATGGCAGCACCGGGACAATTTGGGGCATTTCTCCTTCCCAGATAGACTCATGGATGGAAAGACCAACAAACCAGCAGCCTGACATGTTCATTCAGTAAATGACAGCAGGCCCCTTTCAACCCCAATGCACAGCACCAGCAAAATCACATGCAATTCTGAATGGAACACCTTCAACTCTTGAGTAGTAACCCCCCCCCNACGAGGAGTTCCATGATGTAATATGCCTCGATAGAACATACATAGTGAATCAGTACAATATGCCATTATCTTCATTTGTTGGTGTAAATCAGCATAGGCAGTCCATACTTTTGGGATGTGCTTTTATGTCTAGTGAATATATAATAAGTTACAAAATTGTGATCTTTACATGGCTTGGGGCTCTAAACAATGTTCGTCCATTAGCTATCATGACTGACCAATGTCATAGTATTAAGGCTGCCATAAATGAATTGATGCCAAATACGGTGCATAGATTTTGTATTTGACACATATTCGCAAAGTTTCCTACGAAATTAAGCAGAGTTTTTGATGCTAAGATTGCAAAGGCAAAATTTAAGGCCTTAGTCCTTGATAGCATTAACGTTGTTGAGTTTGAGAGAAGATGGACTGAATATATTAAAAAATATAGCTTAGTTAATGAGTGAGGGGTCGGGAGATAGAATCTCTCCCTTAACATGGTCAATTTTAATTTATTCTTTTCACCTCAATCATTTTTTTTTCAATAAAAAATAATTAAACCATTAGGTACATTTTTTATCATATTAATATAATTATTTTTTAGTAATATTATAGCCGTTTATATAGTTTCATACATTAAGGTCATACATATCAGCCAATGGCAACCATACAAGTCCATCGGCTAAGGTTGTTGTAGTCATATGAACTATGATAATAACATCATTGTGATTTATAGTAATATTATAGCCGTTTATATAGTTTTACACGTTAAGGTCATACGTATCGGCCAACGACAACCATACAAGTCCACCGGCTAAGGTTGTTGCAGTCATATGAACTATGATAATTACATCATTGTGATTCATAGTAATATTATAGCCCTTTATATAATTTCATACATTAAGGTTATATGTATCGGCCAATGGCAACCATACAAGTCCACCGGCTAAGGGTGTTGTAGTCATATGAACTTTGATAATTACATCGCTGCGATTCATAGTAATATAATAGTCGTTTATATAATTTCATACATTAAGGTCATACATATTGGCCAATGGCAACTAGGTAATTCCACCGGCTAAGGTTGTTGTAGTCATATGAACTATGATAATTACATTATTGTGATTCATAGTAATATTATAGCCGTTTATATAGTTTCATACATTAAGGTCATACTTATCGGCCAATGGCAACCATACAAGTCCACCGACTAAGGTTGTTGTAGTCATGTGAACTATGATGATTACATCGTTGTGATTCATAGTAATATTATAGCCGTTTATATAATTTCATTCATTAAGGTCACATGTATGACCTTATTTATATAATTTCATTCATTAAGGTCACATGTATGACCTTATTTATATAATATTAAATATATAATTATAATATATTTTTGGTTAATCTTAATTATAATAAAAGGAAAATCATATTTTTTGTATTTTGCTATAATATATTAGGAGAGAAAACAAGATGACATTTTTTGACTCAAATGTTAAATACAATTTTCGGAGGGAAACAAAGTGAAAAGTAAAAATACATCGTTTGGAGGGAAATTGAAACTTTTTACTCTTTATATATCTCTTAAACAAAAGAACAACATATCTTCAACTCTCTAAGCAAAATAAATACTTTAAACATGAATGTGGGCGGATGGATCAAAGAAAAATTCTATTCATGATTTCGGATGAAAGTGCCCAAATCGTACATTAGGCATGATTATATGGTAACTTTATTTTTTAAAATTTTCATGATTTTTAACTGTTGATTATCTCAATTAGTAATGCACCCTAAACCCTGTATTTACACTATATTCTTGCAGTTTCTTCCAAAGAGTATATGTGGCTATCTTCCTCCTATTTCGGTTAACACAACTCTTCAATGTAATGGGAAGGAGTGGGTTGTGACTCTCACAAGTGGTGTTCGGAGAAGACTCGTCAATGGGTGGAAATAACTTGTTGTCGACAATAATCTGAAGAAAGGGAATGTTGTTCTCTTTGAACTAGTTCAGGCTACATCAGGGGCTGTGATCTCTTCTGTTCAAGAGCTAGGATTAACTAATGCTTAGCTTGATAATTTCTTATCTTTAGTTATTTGTAATGATGAAATTATGAATCAAATTAATGGATGAGTTCCGTTAATGTATTAGTATGATTGTTTTTATAATATTGTTTGTCTTTTTCCGTTATTGTTATATTTATTTATTTAAATAAGACTAAACCTAAACCCTAATCCCTAAACCCTAAACCCTAGACCTAAACCTAAACAAGGATAAAATAATTTTACATGAATTTATCTAGACTTCTAAGATCAAGACTACTATATGGTAGAAGTTTTAAAAAAAATCCAACATTTATGAATTGCATGCCACTATATGGCAGAATTATTTTTAAAAAATAAAAAATAAAAACCAAAATGTGTATAAGCGGATGGATAAAGACAAATTCCTATAATCAATTGTAGTCATAGATGAGAGTAATGATTGCATGAATGAGTTCAACGGGGAATAGAGGAGTGAAATCGACTACTGGGGGAAGTGTAATGGTTACATCGATGAGTGGAAGAGACTACTGAAAAGTGTAATGGATGCATAGAGGAGTGGAAGGGGCTGCTATATGTGTTATATCCACACTGAAAACTGTAATGATTGCATAGAGTCTCTACAAAATAGATTAAGTCATATCGGGAAGTGGAATAATTGTTATAATTGAGAGATTACCATATAATTCTCCCTATATATTTCAAAAATATGGCAGACCTACATAACTCAATCAAACTTAAACTACTACTACATCCAAGCATAGCGATGGATAGGATTCCTACCAAGAAAGTTGTTGAACAACCACTCCATGGTTCACCAGTCAGTCACAATATTCTCTACCAAGATCCAAAGCGTGAATATACTAAGCGGAAGCGTGAGGCTAATGAATTGATTGAGAGGGTGATACGTGATTCAAGCATTGACTACTTAAAATGTGTGATGTTGGAAGAGCATCCTCTTACTTCTCTCAATGCTATGCTTGACGATATGCCCACACCCTCAGTCCAGAATGGTGCTAAGAGCAATTATGTCATTGTCATCACTAGCGATATCGAATCCGCCGCAAAGAACTCAAAGTCTCTTTCCGTGAACCAAAATATTAAATAGTGTGTTTTGCTTGGTTACATGTTTATCTACCCCCCCCCCNATCATGAATTTTCATACTAATGATTGAATTATTATGTTTTGAATCTTTTTTTCCTTAATGATCGTTTGATTCAAATTAACAAAACAGCTATATTGTCTTTAATATTTCAACTGATCGTTTTATGCATAGTGAAATGAAAGTACTAATATTTACATTTGTAAAGATTAATTACGGTCTTTTAAAATTGGTCAATTTTTTTTTCCAAATTAATATAGCACATTAATCTCAATAGTAACATTTCAAATTCAATATTTCAACTGTTCGTTTGATGCCAAATGAAATGAAAGTACTAATACTAACATTTGTAAAGATTAATTAAGTCCTTTAAAATTGGTCAATTTTTTTTTCCAAATTAATATAGCACATTGAGCTCAATAGTAGCATTTCAAATTCATTATTTCAATTGTTCGTTTGATGCCTAATGAAATGAAAGTACTAATAGTAACATTTGTAAAGATTAATTTAAGTCCGCTAAAATTGCTCAATCTTTTTTTTCCAGAATTAGTATAACACATTGAACTTATGACACCAACCTTGGATAATAGGAAAATGTATTGACAATAAAAATGAAGATAGTTGAGTACTTGAAGATGCAATACCGAACTTATGAAGATAGTTGATGAGTACTTGAAGATATATAATTGATTACTTATGAATCAAAGTAGTACGAATTAAAACAGGTGCAAAATGATAACACTTTGACAAATTAAAATTTCAGTTCAATTCATAATACTTTTTTTTTAAATGAACAATCAAATGAAAAATTTTGAAATCTTCATCCTTACAAACATTCCAGCTAACAACACAGATGACATAGCACTTTTTCTACTGTCACCTTCAACCCCGACATCATTTTCATCAACAAAAGAACTTGAAGATTATTCTTCACTGACAACATTTTATTTTTGGAACTCATTGAATGCTGCTACTGCTTCATCATAAGATTTGTAAGACTTGAAGATACTTCATTTGAAACCTATAACCATAGGAGCACACTCACGCCAAGAGTTGTATAATCCGGGTTTTTTACCACAAAATACCACATACACCTTCGACGATATTATCAACTTGAGATCCATTTTTAAACTCGTTGAACGCTGCTATGGCTTCATCATACGTTTTGAAGGCCTTGAAGATGCTGCCCTTGACACCAATAACCACAGGAGCACACTGATGCTAAGAGTTGTACAATCCAGGCCTCTTACCATGAAACACTATACAAACCTTTGAAACATTATTCCTCTTCCAGTGGTCCATTCCTTAATCTAACAATAAGAAAAGATAAGAGATGAAGAAGGAGAAAATAAATTAAAGATAAAAATGTCAATGGGGGCTGTAAAAACTTCTTAGTTGAAACACTCTATATTTAAGTATTAGGGTTAGAAAGTATATAGTATTTTTTTAGTTTAGTGATATAGTAATATAAAAATGGAAATACAGTAATTTAATCATATTTTTTTAGTATACTATGCGTGTATTTTAGTGTATTTCGTTTAAATGGTATAATACATGTATATGTATAAATTGCATTATCAAAAATAGTGTAGCATGCATGTGTAGATGTGAAAGAAGCATGGGGAAAGTAAGATCATTAAACTAATGAGAGAGAATTAGAGGGAAAACAATAAAAAATTTAAAGGGTATATCTGAAAACGAAAATGACTAAATATCAATTATGCCCTTAAAAGCCGTGCGAAGTTACCATAATAATCCCAATTGGGACGTTTGGATCAAAACGAGTTTGGCCAAATATATTTTCCGTAAAAATAAAAGAGAAACAGAACACCATTATCATCTCGCTTTTGTGTCAAAATAAAATCAAAATTAATCCCCTCTCAAAAAGTTATGCTTTTAATTTATTTTTAAAATAGCATAAATTTGATTTCAGACGACAAGTTGCTTGAAATATAAAAAAAGAGTAACCTTTCTTTTTTTTCATACACATAAGTGTACAATATTATTCAAAATTGAAAATTGTACAATAACTTAATTTTCTTTTGAGTAATAAGGATAATATAGTAATAATTAGTCATCAGACATATTACAAATCATACTGCTATTGTTGGCACCTATATTTGAACTATTACCTTCTATAGCATCATCATTACCTAAAGCAGCCAACCTAGTGTATACATAAAGGTCCCTTTGATATTTGTCCATCGCCGGTTGTGGAGGTGCTGCAAACAGACATAGCTTATTTATGTTGGATTACATTAGTGCTTCCTTAGCCAAAACGTGTGTCATTTCATTTCCTTGTCTGAAGCTATTCTTGAGAGTTACTTGTCCCTTCTGTCTTGTCCGGTGCAACAACCATCTACAATCATTAACTGAGTTAGTGTGAGTAGAGTGATCATTTTCTAGTATATTTATCATCCCCGGTGCATCTGTCTTTATTTTCACTGAAAATAGGTTATGATCTAATATTGCATGTAGACCTTGGAGCTCCACTTGAGTAGCCGATATAGTGAGCACCTTTTTGTTGAATGCCAATAACTAGGACCCTGCACTATTTCTTATCCTTGGCAACTAGACTGTCTCCCAAGAAGCTATGTCTGTTTGCAGCACCTCCACAACCGGCTATGAACAAATATCAAAGGGACTTGGAGAGTTTTTATTGTGTAAAATATATTTTCCCTTATGTATGTATGCTCTAGGTAATGATGATGTCATAGACGGTATAGGTGCCAACAATAAACAGTTTGATTTGTAATATGTAAGAAAGATCACGGTAGTTCTTGGGAGACAGTGTAGCTGCCAAGAACAGAAACGTAACTACTTAAAATCTTTAAAAAGGTAAAATAGTACAAGTCTATTGTTAGCTGTCCCTAATTTGAAATTGAAAATGACAATATATGTAAATTAAAAGATGTCGGTAGTTGCCTGCCAAATCTTAATCTAAACTGAATAGATAGTACTTGCTAGAGTAAGTTTCGTTAATTCTATTGCAATTTGATTACGTTTTTGGTTTAGTATTCTTGAAAGGAGCGTACATTTTCTTAGAAAAAATTAGTCACAATTTGCACTCTTTAAAAAAAGATAAACTAAAACCTCCAAACATCTTTAGTTTGAATGCTAGATCTATCAATATGCTAATAGGAGCTGTTGTCTTTAGTCATCAAATCTTGTGTTTTGTTAGAACCCAAGTTATTTTTAGAAAAATGTTTTTTGATGAGAATCCTTTTTTTTAGTAGTAGTATTTGGTTATTTGTAAAACTTTTTTTCAAGATAAAACACTTTTCTAATAATGTTTTTTTCCTTAATAATCACGTTTGTTGAGATATTTGTTGGCTACTATAGTAAAGTGTTGTTATAGAGAACATATCATAACGTAACATGAAAAATGATTAAATTTTTTTTTTTGAACATTATACAGAAGGATTATTATAAAAAATGACAGTTATAAAGAGGCCTAAGTGTATCATCTAATATGCCCAATTTAATAGTGTGATTCTTAAATTTAATATTTACTTTTTCTGATACTACATATATTTCATTCACCAATCAAATATATCAAAAGCTACTAGTACTCTTCACGAAAAGTATTTCCATGAGAACTCTTTTCACGTAATACAAACACACTGATGACCCGTTTGGTCATAGATTTTGTTAAAATAAATTTGGGTTTTATTTGGCAAACACATGTTTGGTCATAGATTTTGCCTATATTTTGATAAAATCTCAAATCCCAAATTCGCCAAATCCCTAATTACACATGTTTTTCCAAAATAAATTTAGGAAATATATTTTGAAAATGTATGTCCATAATTGATGTCCATATTTTAGAAAGAATCATAGGGATTTTAATTCGAAAAATAAATAACGCAGTGTACTATAATTTAGTTAAGCTATAATTATGATAGGGACATCTGTTGACTAATAAATTAATAATTGATGAATTATTATTTATTTAGTACAAGTTTTGTATCTGACATTATTTGTGTACAATATACATTACTTTAGGTATCTTTAATTAAAGTTTTGTGTATAATTCAGTTATGGTAGGTATCTTTTTTGTGAAAGAAATCAATTAAGTTTTTATTTTGTATCTTACACATTCCTTTTAAGTTTGAAATAATAATTTTTTATTTGGAAAATAAATAATAAAAGTAGTACAAGCCTTATTGTATATAACCTTATTTGTGTACAATATAGATAACCGTATGTATCTTTTTTGACAAGGAAACAATCAAAATACACGTTTTGACATTTACACATACCTTTTATAAAAATTCTGTTTTCAGAAAACTATTTTTTTTTTTGAATTGAGATTAAAAAATTAAGTTTGAATTAATAGGAGCTAATTACTATTAAAAAAAATTTAGCGGACCTTATTTATTTTCCGTCGTGCTTCATTATTGAATCTGTAGAGAACTGATTTTTTTTAATGAAATATGATTTGTAAATGTGTAAAACTATAAATATAGTAATCATATATTGTGTATCTATATTTGTTAGAGATGTGATATTATATGATATATATTATAGGAATATGATATTCTTAGGAGAAATTTTAGGGAGTATGAACGTATACTCATGTATATATACTCTTCTATCGGGAATGAAAAAGCAAAGCATATCCATCTAAAAGTTGTGCAATCTCTAATGTATTACCTTTTCCTTGAAGCAGTAGTGCGGTGAATTCTCCTTTTCTTTCTTATTTATGAAACTTTGAAAAAATTTTGTAACCATTATATGATAATGTTCTTATTGTTTAATTCGTTCATTTTCCAGAAGTATATCACAACTTTTTTAAAGCAATTAATATGATTTTTTGGTGAATTTATATATTGTAAGATTTATCGAGTTGATATAAAATAAAGCCTTTCTGCGATATTTATAATTGGATCATACATATGCGTTTATATGTAACTACAAATAATTATTGTATTTAAATTTTCATCCTAACATTTTATTATATCATATATCATTTATTTTGATTATTTTCATTTCAACATGCTTCCTGTTTTGTTAAAGAACACCATAATCTTTGTGCGGTAATTTTGGCCCATCTTTTATATTGTTCTTTAAGATCACCAAGGATCGAGAATGTGATGACTAAAAAATAGAGCTTCTTTGTAATATAAGATGATATCGATTCACTTAGTGTATGCATCGAAAGAATATGATTTGAAATAGTATGTTTATGTAGAAAGGATGTCGAATTGAGTTTATAATTTGTCTTTACTGTGACTTAATTCTTATTTTTTTATCTTCAAACCTTTTTATGTAATTTTTTTTTTGCTTTTGCAAATAACAAAAGTTGTTATTTATTTGGTATACCAGGAGTACAATTATTCAGAATATTTATTTTCTTTTTACTATATTTTTTTAATTATTTTAATAGTAGTACTTCAACAATTACAAAATTATTGTACATCTAAAAAAGAAAGGTCAAATTACTTTTAAATAAAAATTATTTCTGCGTTGGTCTGTCATAGCTAAACCTAACTTTCTTCTACTTTTTTACACTTTTTTTAACTTTCTCGATCAATTGAATTTTACATAATGAATGAATTTCTAGCTATAAAATAAGAGTGCGAAAATATAAATTTAAGTGTTAGACTAAGTATTGCATAATGCAACAACGAACTAACATGGTTCAAAAGGTTGAACGAATAAAACTTGCTTTAATTTGATACAAGAAATTATTTTTGATTTGTGATAAGCAACGACACACAATGGATAATATTACATAACTCGAATCTCAATAAGTAAAGTCAAAAATAAAAATATTGAATAATAAATTTCTGAGCAACATAGTAAAATTTTAGACATATAATGAAATTCTCATATACAAAATTTTTAATAATTAAAATAAAATAGAAGAAAAAATATTTCATTAATATTTTTTTAATGTTGGACATAATTAATACTTTTCTAATGTTAACCGTGCATTGTACAAGTTTTCATACTAGTTTTTCTTAAATGGAATACAGTGAGACTTCTTTATAACAATCACGTCTTTTGAAATATTTGTTGATTACTATAGTAAAGTGTTGTTATAAAGAACATATCATAACGTATTATGAAAAATAATTTAAATTTTTTTTGAACGTTATACAAAAGTATTATTATAAAAAATGTCAATTATAAAGAGGCCTAAGTGTATAGGACCCGTTTGGCTATAAATTTTGTCAAAATAAACTTGTGTTTCGTTTGGCAAACACATATTTGGTCATAGATTTTACCTATATTTTGGCAAAATCTCAAATCCCAAAAGGCAAATCCCTAATAATACATATGTTTTTTCAAAATAAATTTAAAAAATATATTTTGAAAACGTATGTCCAAACACATTTTCATTTTCAAGCCAAACTTCACCCAAAATAAAATTTTCAATTTATGACGAAACGACTAGCTTAAACTTAAACTTAGGAAGCTGTCTCCACATTTACTTTCCAAGCAACCACCGCCGATCCACACCCCCCAATCTCCATACGCTGTTTTGGCCTCTGTTCATAATTAAGAGGGACAATTAATTGGACCATAGAATTCGAACTCGTAACTCTGCGACAATAAATGAAGCCACTGAGATGTTTCACATGATTTTGCTCACCCCTTTCTCATCATAAGGAGTGAAGTCTATCCAGGGATGACAATGGGACGGCGCGAATTTCAACCTATTGGGGTGGGACGGGTTTGGACCTGTGCGGGTGCAGGACGGGGAGTTTTCTTTTTTTTTAAAAATACGGATACGAAGCCGGTGCGGGCTCAAGTAGTGAGACAAATTAAGAAAGAGATGAATCTATTCTACACAAATTCTATTACTGTATTGATGAAAAATCCCAGTGCTCGCTATTTTAAAATTCAACCCCTCCCCTCAAACACACTTCACCCCCACCCCTAGAAGAAACGAAAAGCAAAAGATAAAATAGCAAGTAAGCTTTGATAATGGAACAAGGAAACACCAACAATTTTCTTCTAAAAAGAATTCTTTTGATTTGTTTTGTATTTGTAATTCATCTACATTGATTATTTTCTGTTTCTTTTTTTCATTTTTGGTTAAAGTCCTAATAGCTCAAAAGCATACTCTTAAAGATAACGATTGAAGCAATTGAAATACCTCGTCTTAAATGAAGCCAGATTTGAAATCCCAAAAGAAACATTCCATTTGATATATACCAAAAAAAAAAAATGAAAATAAAATGAATTAGTTTAAATGAAAGTAATATAATTAACTAACTTAAACAAAATCAGAAAATTCAAAGTTTAAATTAAAAAAATAATCTTTAGTGGAGTGGGCGGGGCGGGGCAGGTGGATGCATATGATCATGTTATACGGGACAGAACGAGTTAAAATTTTATAGGTTAAAACAGAAGCTTCCCCACACCGCCCCATTGCCATACCTAAGTCCATCACATAACTTTAACTTGATCCCCTTTGGAGAAAGCTGCGTTACTGGCAATATTTGATTAAGCACATGAAATTATTGGATAGATAACGAATTGTCAGACTGCCAGTTGGACCATTATTGAAGAATAAATAAACTATAGTAGCGGCAGTAGTACATATTTTCCTTTTTTTCCCGTGTTTTGGACACTAAGTTATCATCATAAAATTATGTTTTATACATTAAATAGTTGAACTATATGTAAATTATTCAGAAAATACAAATAATCAAAAGATCATACAGTTATGAGTTATGACATGTCTGCATTTTGTTGCTCTGCATGTTCCACATAGAGAAATAAAAGAAATTCCATCCTGAACAAAATTTGACGACTTAAATTTTAAAATAAAAAACAATAATTTTTATTTATAAAGCGAATAAGTCATAGTAAAATAATTTAAAAAGGAGCAGTAGCTATCACATATAACTAAGATAATCGAAGTACAAGAAATAATAGATAGTAGCAGAAATCAAAGGGTAAAAAATTATAAAGCAAGATAAATTGATATAATGATATCGAAAAATGTTGTACTGCTTCAATATAATGATTGTTTATTGTAATGCTTTGAAGAAGACAACTTGTAAGCCATGATAGGTTGCCGATTGAGAGAATTGAGAATTAAAATGGTAAAAGAGAAAATGAAAAAGGTAAATATAATAATAATAATAATAATAATAATAATAATAATAATAATAATAATAATAATAATAATAATATGGGCATTTATTAGTTGTTAGGATATAAATGAGGCCAAAAAAAAAAAAGCTACCCTATCCCTGTATGGAAACAATTGATTACAAATTATTTCATTATTTAATTATTACCAATCCTCACATTAAAGTTATTGTACTTTCGCTCCAAAAATTCTTTGTACACATTTTTTTAAATAATACATATGCAATATATATACATTTTTAAAACGGACCCCCCGAAAAGTTGAGGACTTATAGTCGAGCCACGCGTGCTATTAAATATCAATGGCAAAAGAGGTAGTTTTCTCCTCAAATTTAAGTCTTTTTCCTTGTTTTATAGTTATTCATAGATTTTTATAAGCTATATGATGGGAATATGCAATTTATGGCGGGAATTTTAATGGGTTGTCTCAAAATCGGGTTTGGGGATTATATTAGAATATTATTTGGAAAGCGGGGCTTTTCCTTTTGGGTTCCTGAAGATGCTATGTTTCTACATTAGATGTGTGCTGCTCTTGCATATGATTGTGCATTTGATGCTCCAATTATTGTGACTCCAGAAAATAAGCCCTCAGCTCTAGTGCCCTCTATGGTATCTTTTCACCGTCTTTGTGACAATATTTCTCTGACTGGCTGTTTTTTATGAACAACTTATTTGGGCTCTTCTTTTTGGCAACCTGAGATTTTTTACAGTTTATAGAGTTCCAAATAACTACCCTTTTACTATGAAAAGGTGAAAGAAATATCAGTATTTGCCATGGCGCCCTGGCAAGGTGCAAGTAACGGGTGCTATACTAAGAGCAATTTTATAGCATTCATATAACTCGTGGAATGTATATTTATTCACTACAACATTTTAGGTCTTTAACCCCACACGAAAAGTGTGGCCCAAACTATACAAAAGTGTGACCTTTGATCAAAGACCATATTTTTCAACCTAAGGCAACGTTTTTCAGGGGTGAACGTAACTTTTTCCCTAAGGCAACGCTTTTGGTGAAGCAAAGGCCACACTTTTAATACCTCCTCTATGGCCACGTTTTTCAAGTCCTATGGCCACATTTTTTAAGTGTGCATTTTGTTACCTTATAGGCCACCCTTTTTAAGTGTTGCTCCTAAAGCAACAAATATAAAACGTGGCCATTGTTATCATACATGTCACACTTTTGTTAGTACCCTATGACCACACTTTTAAAGCGTAACAAGTTTGTCTACATAGTAAAACATATATTTTAACCTTGATAAGAGCCACATTTGTGCGGTTAAAAAGTTAAATATTCTTTCCGAAAATCCTGTAATCACATTTGTTTCAAACATATTAACTCATGTAGATCTCAAACACTATATAAACTAATAAACAACAAAAATTATTTTAAATGCACATATTTTCTATCGACTTCGGAAAAAATATATTTCATGTATTACATCAGTTAATAAAGCCAATTTCTTCAAGGTGCATACTAGCATTGAACTTTTATAAAATCATACTATGTATTTAAATAGTATCATGAATATTATAATTGTCCAAAACTCTCCATCACTAATTTCCAATAAATCAAGTTGACTTTAGAGCACCATTTCAATCGCATCATCAAAATTTCCTACACATACAAAATGAAATCAAAAGTTAGATCGAACTAGTATGCAAGTGTAAACTCAAGTAAAAAAGTTTCACCCACGTTTTTACCTATCAACACAATACTATCAACGAAGAAAAGGACATAGTTAAAGCAGGAGACAATAGATTAGGGACAAACAGAAATACATATTTTAACACATTTCTTATGCTAATAGCCAATTGAAATTCAGAGAAATATTTTGGTATATTTCAGCGAGTAGTGGATATAGAATACTTTGCAACACCCCCAGACCAGTACCTTTATAGAATCATATTTAAGTTTGTATCGTCATTTAGGAGGATTACAATGTTAATCGCATGTTTATGACAGAATATGCAATTAAAACTATCCGGCTTAGCACACTCCTCATCAGGAAATATGTTTTAAAACTATCTCTCTTGCATAACTTATAGCTTTTTATGTTCTTTATACAGGAAAAAATATTCATTTGATGTCACAGTAGTATATATTTCACAATTTCAAGTTCAATAATAATATATATTTCAGAATTCTACTGGCTTGAAACCTAAACTAACACCCTCTAGACAATTGCATGCTTGGATAGAAGCATATCAGATATTGCGTAACTAACCTTATAGAGTATATTTCTCTACTCTGCACTCTCAAATAACTTTTGTCCACGTGATTCTCTTCTTCATGTGGATGCAGAACTAACAACCTAAAATCAAAATATAGAATGCAGTCCAACAACATTACAGAACATTGATCAAAGAACCAAGATGGTAATTGGGCAAAAACTATTAACAGAAATAGTTTGAAATTTAGGACAATCATAAGTTTAAGATTATTAAACTGACCTTTTTTTTGTTGCTAAAAGCTTGTACAAGAACACTTCAGTTTGTTCATAATTATTCTGCAGAAACAATATGCTGAAACGCTGTGCAAGATCGCTGCAGAAATGTTGTACAGAAAGAAAACTATGAGACAGAAGATTATATCTAAAAATGAACATTGAGGTAGTGAAAAAGCAATAAAGTTTTCTTATTACAAACTAGATTTGTATATAAGATTCCATGAAGAATATTAGATGCGTGTCACACTAAGATCATTTAACTATGACAAAATTGTTAAGCCCTTCTGAAAATAAATTAAACAACAATCATATATACTGATCCAATTTAAAGAGTTTAGTATTTATTACATAATCATCTAATTAGTCATAGATTTTCACTGAAAAGGACTTCAAATGAAAGAAGCTGAGATAACAGCAAAAGCAATGGTCATGACATCAATATTTTTAAAAAGATGAGTTGTATTATCGCATACGAAACAAACAAGAAAGCATGTTATGGTGAAAATAATAATGACACGCACTAGTTAAATTAGAGTTGAGACTTTTTTTACCCATTAGATAACTAGTCAATGAACAATCAATTCTTGAAGTAGCTTACATAAAATGTAGACATGGAACTGGGGTTGTTAGTTGGCAAGTGTACATGGATAGGCCAATGACATGAGGCCAAACCCGAGATCAAGGGATTCTTAACTGCTAAATTTGTAATTAATAGTAGTTGCAATCCCACATTCTAAATCAACTAAAGAAAATTTAATGGAGCAGAGAGCAACATATATGACTGAGGTTCGAACAGAAATTTATGTACCTTTGTGAGCTCTCTTAATCTCTGACTTCTTAAGTATTGTACACCAAATATAATCATAGATGTAAATGGTGGATTGGTGGGTTTATCACCTTTTTTATTAAGTTTTGTCAATCAGTATCCCATACTCTATTATCTTTTCGAGAACTAATATTTTTCCAACAATTAAAAAGAAAGAGACAGTAACTAAAAAATAAACAAAGTTTTTTGCCATGCTTACATGCAAATGTGTGGTAAAGCGTTACAATTAAGTCTCGTCCAACAACATTCAAACAAATCAGTCTAATCATACTCACCAAGTTATTATTTGAACGGCATCAAATCAACAATTCAAGTACACAAGCACAATATTAGATCAAATATGCACTCAAAATGAGGACTCTAACTTATCGGAATGTGACAGGAAAAGACACTCAACTACAATTTAAGCTTCACCAAATGTGGAGAACCAAATATGCGCCACATTAATTTATCACCACAATAGTGTGAAAATAAAGTGAAACTTCAAATTATACCAACAAGAGAAAAAGTAAAGTGGCAACAAGTTATAAATGTATCATGAACTTCTGCTCACGATCGGCCCAGAATGAAAGAAAATGTTAGTAGGGGTAAAGACAACACATGAAAATAATGAAACAAAAGTCGTGCATTTTTGGCATCACATAAAAGCATATATCTAATTCCAATATAAAATTATTTATAGGGTTCCCGCAAAATTCGTAAAATAAAATGCAAATCTCTCAACTAAAAAAGGGGAATTTCACTGAAATTTAAAGAAGCCATTAACAAGAAAAGGAATTTTAGGAATTTCAGAGAAGCCAAATTGAAAAGTCATTAAATTGAAAGCAAAAATTCCAGAGAAACCTTACACGCAAGTCATTGAAAAATGGAGGTGAGCAGTGGTTGCAAACCCTAAATGACAAAATCCTCAATTGAAACTGATAACCCCAGAACCAGATGAAGAGAGAATTTTGATATTTGAGAAGAAAAATTAGAAGAATTTTATCGCCTCCATCAACGATTTCCGCCGAACCCACCTCGCGTCACTCAATGAACAGAGAGGTACAAGAAGAGCCAGATCTTAGGGAGGAAGGAAGAGATATCTTGTTGTATGGGTAAATTTGAAAGGCATGTTTTAATTAGAGTGTTTTAGGGCGTAATTTTTCGCCAAAACAAATAGAGGAAAATCTGAGCGGGAAATTTTAGAGGACTTTGGAGCAAGTTTAGGCGGGGTCACAATTGCAAATATAAACAACCACTCCCTTAAAGCGTTAAATTATATGTGACTAAGCGTTGCCATAATTTAACGAATCATCAACACATAAAAAGCGTAGTCTTTAAAATTAAAAAGAACATTTTTTAAGCGTTGTTAAAATTCCGTGGTCAAAAGTGCTCGACAAAGGCCACTCCTTAAAAAGCGTTCCTGTAGATATTTTTGGCAACACTTATCAAGCGTTGTCTAAAATTGGTGTGTCCTTAGGCCATTTTTGCTGTAGTGACTGTTCTTGAGATCGAAGTTATAGTATAAGAAATATTTTATGAGAACTATAGTGAATACTAACTATTAAAAGTTAAAACGATCCCACTTTGGATAACGCATCATTCACATGATATCATAAGTCAAGTGAAGTATGCATTTCTGATCAAATCTGTAATAGCTGGCTAAAGAAACAAAGACTAGGTGTAGGACAAAAAATGTTTTCAATTTACTGTTATTTTGATGGGCCCAAAAGCAAATAAGTAGGTGAATCTTGCGAGTTCTTCTGCGCCGCATCAAGTTTCTTTGTCTTGATAATGTATTTATGGTTATGAAAATTGACGTAACAATTCGACCGGTGGTTTCTAGAGTTCTAGCCTTGTTCCCTTATTTTCTGCTCCTTTTGTGTTCTATAGCTGTTATATGACTTACCGAGTTAGTTGGTTAGGGTCCGGAGTGATTTCAGAGTGAATTAAGACACTTAGTCTTTTAATTGAAAGCTTAAGTTAAAAAAATCAACTAGATGTCGATTTATGTGTAAACGACCTCGGATTTGAATATTGATGGTTCCGTTAGCTCCGTTAGGTGATTTTGGACTTAGGAGCGCGTCTGGAATGTGATTTGAAGGTCCGTAGTAGAATTAAGCTTGAAATGATGAAAGTTGGAATTATGAAAAGTTTGACCAGGAGTGAATTTTTTTATATCGGGGTCGGATTTAATTTTTGGAGGTTGGAGTAGGTTCGTGGTGTCATTTATGACTTGTGTGAAAAATTTGAGGTCAGTCGGACGTGGTTTGATAGGTTTCGGCGTCGTTTGCGAATTTGGAACATTCAAAGTTCATTAGGCTTGAATCCGTGTGTAACTCGTGTTTTGATGTTGTTTGAGGTGATTTGAGGGTTCGACTAAGTTCATACCGTATTTTGGAACTTGATGATATGTTTGATTGAGGTCCCGGGAGCCTCGGGTGAGTTTCGGAGGGTTAACGGATCGTTTTTGGACTTTGGTTGTTGGCTGATAACTGCTGGTGTATTTCTGTTTCTGCTGGTTTCTTCGTACGCGTTCACAAGAGGAGCCTCACATTCGCGAAGGGTGTTTGTGATCTGGGAAGGTTTTATTTTACGCGTTCGCGAAGAGTTGTACGCGAGTGCGAACGCGAAGGTATGGTTGTGTGTGCATCGCCAATGCGGGTGAGGTGTCGCGTTCGCGAAGAGGAGATGAGATAGCTGGGGAACCCAAGCCCTTGGTCTACGCGTTCATGGGAAGGGGTCACGTTCGCATAAAGTGATGTTGTCCAAGCTTCGCGTTCGTGAAGAGTCAAGTTGAGAGGCATGCAGATTGGTCTACGCGAACGCGAGAGGAAGGTCGCGTTCGCGATGAAGGATATCTGAGCAGCAATGTTAAATTTAAAAAACGAGGGCTTGAACCCATTTTTCATATTTTGAGCTAAAGACCACGGATTTTGGCGATTCTTGAAGGGATTTTCAAGGAGTTGATTGGGGTAAGTGATTCTTACTTGGTTTTAGCTAAATTCCATGATCATGCCTTTAATTCCATCATCTAATTTTTGAGGTTTTGAATGAGATTTTGTTATTGGGTTTTAGTAAATTGGTATGGTTAGTCTCGTTAATAAATGGGCTTTCGAGATTTGTGATTTTTGTCAGATTTCGAGACATGGGCCTAAGGGCCGGGTTGAGTCGATTTCGGATTTTTGGCTATAATTTAGTATTTTTCTTGTGGAACTGATCCATTTAGCCTATATTAATTGTATTGTACTGATTATGGCTAGATTCGGGACCTTTGGAGACCGATTTGAGAGGCAAAGGAATTTTGGAGTAGAGTTTTGCCTGGATTGAGGTAAGTAACACTTTCAAACTTGGTTTTGAGGGTTCAAAAACCCGAGTTATATGTTATGTAATTGGTATTGAGGTGACGCACATACCAAGTGACGGGCGTGCGGGCGTGCACCGTGAGGATTGTAACCTGGTTGATTCCATGGCGCAGTGTAGTGGTTCTATTTGGTTGATATCCATGTTTTATTATCATTGATAAAGCAATTGAGTTGCCGATCATGCTAGATATCATATTTAGGCTTTATGTTGGTACTGTTGGGACACATAGTGGTCGTTTCTTGTTGTCACCTTACTAATTTCACTGATATTTCATACTCAGTCATATTCATGCATTTTATATCATATCTCAGTCCCTGTTGTTAGATGTTGATATATCATATCATTGTTTTCGGACTAGTTTTCTTGACATTGTGAGCTCGTGAGTGAGACTGGAGAGATTGATTACTGAGTGAGGCCGAGAGCCTGATTATGAGTGACAGTTATGGAATCGGGTTGCACGCCGCAACAATCATACTGATTTATGATAGCGCTTGGTCTGAAGGAGCCCCTCCAGAGTCTGTATACACCTTCAGTGAGCATAGTTGATATTATTGAGAGATGGATCTTACCTAGACATGGATCTTATTCGAAGCATTTGATACCTGGATACGGATCTTCTCTACGGGCCGGATTGGCCTTCCTTGATGCTTGGTGACTGATGGTCAGTGATGTATATATTCTGGGATGGATCTTCCCTGGGCCGTATGGGCCATATAGAGTACCGAGTGGTTGAGTACTGAGAGCGTGAGCACATGAGACTATTAGCATGGTGCATTACATACAATATGTGCATTGACATGTAGAAGTAGAAGAGTTATATCCTTCACATTGTTCAGGCTTAATCTATTTTACTATTTTGAACTATTATTTAATTTGAAACCATGCCTACGTTTTTGCACTGTTATTTCTGTTATAACTGTGCCGGTTGAGTTTGTCACTACCTTTCAATCCATAGGTTGGACTTGTTACTTACTGAGTTAGTTGCACTTATGTTGCACCCTGCACCTCGTGTGCAAATCCAGGTGCTTCGAGTCACGGCGGCCGCTGACCGAGGAGTCAGGATTTGGAGACTATCGAGGTAGCTGCATGGCGTTTGCATGCCTTGACTCTCCTTCTTTATCTCTATTTGTACTTTAGTTTTATTCGCTAGATATTGTAGTAGACTGTATTCCGGTGTAGATGCTCATGTACTCTGTGACACCTTGGTTTTGGGATAGATTGTATCGTATTTCAGATTATTTTGGGTTTAAAATGGCTTTCTTCAATATTAATTGCTTCCGTCTTTATTTTCAAAGTTTTTACCATGTTGTTATGTTGAGTAGTGGCTTGCCTAGTTCCACGATAGGCGCCATCGCGACAATTAATTTTTGGGTCGTGACAAGTTGATATCAGAGCCTATGTTACATAGGTATCACGAGTCATGAGCAGGTTTAGTAAAGTCTTGCAGATCGGTACGGGGATATCTGTACTTATCTTTGAGAGGATGCCAAACCCTTAGAAAACTTCACATTCTTGAATCCTTGTCATGCGAATCTGTTGATTCTGGTAACTAAACTTCTGTTATTCTATTCTCTCACAGATGGCGAGGACACGTACTACGGGGCAGGATGGACATCCATAAGTACCACCACTCGGGGCCGCGAGAGGTCGAGGTCGCTGTAGAAGATGCGGTATGGGCAGAGGTGCATCTCACACAGCAAACAGGGCAGCATAGGGCTTCTTATCGGGCGGATTGGGCGGTTAATTACTCTTTATGGTTTAGCTTAACGGTTATCGGCTTTTAAATATATTAATCCGCTAGCCACCCGATAAGATATCGGGTTGGTATCAGTTTAGCTCTTATCGGGCGGTTTGTCGGCCTAATTCAATCTATATTCATGCATTATATTTAGGGAGTTTGATCCCAAAGATGCACCAGTACTAGAGGACATAAACTACGAGTCAATACACGATGAGGGAGTTCGTGTACCTGTTCGTATCCATGGAAATTCAGAAATTCTAGTGAAAAATGTTACTTTGAGAGATATGTCGATTCGGATAACACACAAGAAGAAACACATATTCCAGTGTGCTTATGTTCAAGGTTGTGTTATAGGTACTGTTTTCCCCGCCCCTTGTGAGAACCTTGACCAATATGACGAGCAAGGACATCTGATACGACGTTCTGATTCTCAGAATGCATCGGACATAGATTACGACTTCTGAAACAGTTTCCTCATATCCCCAGTTTCCAGGGCCAATTTTCCCAGTTCGAATGGAGTGGCAACGTGCTTACAACATTCTATGTTCAATCAACTATTTCTTGCCTAGTCATTTTCTAGTTTTTCTTTTCCTATACCTGTAACTTTCCTTTTTCCCTTTCTTTGTACATATTGCAGAGNGGCGCCATCGCGACAATTAATTTTTGGGTCGTGACAAGTTGATATCAGAGCCTATGTTACATAGGTATCACGAGTCATGAGCAGGTTTAGTAAAGTCTTGCAGATCGGTACGGGGATATCTGTACTTATCTTTGAGAGGATGCCAAACCCTTAGAAAACTTCACATTCTTGAATCCTTGTCATGCGAATCTGTTGATTCTGGTAACTAAACTTCTGTTATTCTATTCTCTCACAGATGGCGAGGACACGTACTACGGGGCAGGATGGACATCCATAAGTACCACCACTCGGGGCCGCGAGAGGTCGAGGTCGCTGTAGAAGATGCGGTATGGGCAGAGGTGCATCTCACACAGCAAACAGGGCAGCATAGGGCTTCTTATCGGGCGGATTGGGCGGTTAATTACTCTTTATGGTTTAGCTTAACGGTTATCGGCTTTTAAATATATTAATCCGCTAGCCACCCGATAAGATATCGGGTTGGTATCAGTTTAGCTCTTATCGGGCGGTTTGTCGGCCTAATTCAATCTATATTCATGCATTATATTTAGGGAGTTTGATCCCAAAGATGCACCAGTACTAGAGGACATAAACTACGAGTCAATACACGATGAGGGAGTTCGTGTACCTGTTCGTATCCATGGAAATTCAGAAATTCTAGTGAAAAATGTTACTTTGAGAGATATGTCGATTCGGATAACACACAAGAAGAAACACATATTCCAGTGTGCTTATGTTCAAGGTTGTGTTATAGGTACTGTTTTCCCCGCCCCTTGTGAGAACCTTGACCAATATGACGAGCAAGGACATCTGATACGACGTTCTGATTCTCAGAATGCATCAGACATAGATTACGACTTCTGAAACAGTTTCCTCATATCCCCAGTTTCCAGGGCCAATTTTCCCAGTTCGAATGGAGTGGCAACGTGCTTACAACATTCTATGTTCAATCAACTATTTCTTGCCTAGTCATTTTCTAGTTT
>ML408898.1:2078-16912 GCA_005239525.1 Nicotiana knightiana
GGAGTCTCACCATCAGGTGAAGAGAGGTTATGACCTTGTTGAGCCTTCTCCATGGCTTCCTTATTTTTAGCTATTTCAGCACTAAGGTCGAAACCCTCTTGACTCATTTCCGTCAATGTGTCAAGGAGAGAATTCATATATGCCCAGCTCACATCAACAACAACCACCTCTTCAAGATCTTCATAATCCCTTGCCTATACTTGAAGCTCAGCTCTCAATCCGTCCTTCTCCGCTTCAGCAGCTTCATGGGCGGCCCTTAACGGTACAATCTACTCCTCCAGAGTTTGAAATTTATCTAAAGCATTACGAAGATCCTCTTGAGTACGGGTGAGTGATTGCATGAGCTCGCCTGAGTATTCCTCCTTCTTCCCCAGCAAGTTTTTCAAGTCTCTAATCTCCTCTGAGGCGCGGGATAGCTGCTCAGCAAATGAGGACTCCAAAATACTCTTATCTTTATCATCCTGACTGGAAGAAGCTTTCTCTACTGCCAGTTCTTTCACCATGAGCCTCATCTGCCGCTTCGAGGTACTCTTTTCCTCTTCTAAGGCATCCATGTCAATCCTTAGGCTATCATATTATGCTTTCCAATTATCAGCATCGGCCTGCAACTCTTTTGTCTCATGATCCGTATTTGAGATCCTCTTCATGAGCTCCATGCCTATAAGATTAATCTACAAGAAATAAACCAATTAGATATGATAAATTTCATATACGAAAATGAAAGAGGATAACTTGCATCATACCTTCAAAGAGGTATGCACAACTTCATTGGCCCATGTAAGAGCACTATGGCTGGCTAGCTTGGTTTTATCAGTGGGACCTATCAAAGGCTTGAGCCACACTTCGGGCTCACCCATTTTCTCGAAAAGATTCTCCTCAGTTGGAACCTCTATTATCACATGCTGCATCTCTCTGCTGGAAGATCCTACGTCCCTAGCGGAAGGCATGGAAGCAGGCAGAGATGAAGCAACAACAGTCGCGGAGGATTGAAGAGTTAAGGAAGCCACGGGCAAAGAAACAACAGAAGCCGTAATAGCCAAAGAAGTAGATGAGACAGCTTCTCTTAAAGAGGCAGGAAAAACAGCAGCCAAAGAGACATCATCAGGAGCAAGGGCAAAACCTTCATGGAACAAGTAACCTACAGACTCATGAATGGGGGAATGTGAAACATCTTCGGAGGTAGAGGGCTCAACCACATACACGGAAGGAAAAGTCATGGGTGTAGACTCATCGTCCGAAACCACCCGCCTTCTCCGTGGCCTGTGCACCAAAGCACCCTCTTCTTCTTCTTCTTCTTCTTCTTCTTCTTCTTCTTCTTCTTCGGAACAGGACTCACCAATCTTCCTCTTCGAGGAAGACGAACCAAAAATAATCTCTTGGGCCTGGGCCAAAGACATCTTCGGGATAGATGAAGCAGACACCCCACGAGCAGAGAACCCTATCAAAAGGGAAAAAGTTAAGCGACAGAGAAAGAAGAGGCTCGAGTAAGGAAAGAAGCAAGAACAAAAGCTTCACTTACCGTGGGTCTTTACATGCCGAACGTACTTCCAAGCAAAGTACTTCCAAGATCTCTCTTCTAAAGGAGCAACAAAAAACAATTTTTCTACCCAATCACGGATACCAGAGAAATTCTCAACAGTACCCATGATTGCTGAGAGAAGAAGAAACAGATACGGTGTTAGTAAAACATCTCAACGAGGAAAAGTAAATAGATGTGAGCTAAAGCGTACTCACGTGCACGATTCCACTTCTCAGGGAAGGGAAGATTTTCTTCACCCACTAAACCAACAGTGGCTACAGCGACATACCGGAGGTACCAACCCCCATACTTATCATCTCCAGGGGTTACCAACACTCTTTTACTCGTAGTAGTCAGAGTAAAAACCCCTTGAAGAAACAAGGCAGGAGAGTAGAGATGAATAAGATGGTTGAAAGTAAAAGGAACCGAGGCTAAAGAAGATAAACTCCTAAGACATTCGACAACTCACCACACAAGCGGACCAACTTGTCCTAAGCAGATATTAAAGAAACGGAAGAACTCAATTATGACTGGATCAATGGGAGGTCTAAAACCTAAACCCTAGAGTAAAAGGGTACGCATAAACAAAAGAGTATCCCGTCTTGTAAGACGTTATTCTTTGATTACTATTCGAAATGTAGATAGGAAAATAAGGCCTCCAAAAACACTCCCTACGAACAAGGGAAATCTGACCCTCATTAATAAGGGTTGTATATGTATACCTTTCGACACTCTCAAGGGAAGAATATTCGTCTACGAGAACTTTGATTATCTCTAGAAAAGACAAACTCAACAGGAATAATTTCATCAACTCCAGGTTCACGAAGGCATTCATCTCTACCTCTAGACAAAGACCGGGAAGCCCTAGCCCTCAGAGAAACTAGAGACCAAGCGGAAGGAGGGGAAACTATCTGAGAAAAAGAAGATCCTGTCGAAGGAGTGGATCCTAGAATCCTAAGTCTACCACCCCTCCGACCCCTAGTCGGACCAGAAGATGGCGTTAAATTCTCAATATCTATTACTCTCTGAGGTTGATTTGAAGAAGACATGTTTACAAAGGCAAGAAAAAGTTCTTTACAGAAGACAAAGTTAGAAAGTGTTTCGTGGAAGCAAAGAAAAGAAGAAAGGTATTTATACTTGAGG
Organism: Nicotiana knightiana; assembly: GCA_005239525.1. NCBI lineage: Eukaryota > Viridiplantae > Streptophyta > Magnoliopsida > Solanales > Solanaceae > Nicotiana > Nicotiana knightiana. Next base: position 4,741 of record ML408898.1, read on the forward strand.
ACAACTGTCAAACATGGAAAAAAAAAATATAATGATAAAAAGTCATAATTGAAGGTGTCACTTCGGGACTGACGCAGCCGCAAAAAGCCCTAAAAAGCGCCGAGTAACTGCAGAATCAATCTGAGAAGGACACGTGGTTTGAGCATTAAATAGAAGTGACAAACAACGCCTATGATTCATAGAAGGATACAATGTTTCGAGGTAAAGCGGCGATAAAATATTCCCGCCATAAATGCGTATCCACTTACCAAATATTAATCGATAAATAAATGGTAAGTGGGGGGACTATCTGTATTGGTAAAAAAGAGTCTCACACGTTAGTTGATTCTAGAAAACTCATCCGGATACGTAGACCAAGGGAAACGCGACAGCTGGACGTGATTCTATTAAGAGATACAGAAAAAAGAGGCACGGATCAATAAACCATCGAGTCCATCAGCCACGGGAAACTCAACCTTATCAAGACAGGGAAGAGACACGGTCAGAATGAATCTGGACAAAGCTACGTGCAGATTCAAGGACCCACAATTGATTACTCGTATGTTATGTAACCGTACCCCAATTACCGAAATCCTTTGTAACGCCCTATTAATGTCATAATTAGTCATTAATGGGCAATCATAGCAAGAGTTGTACGTTATATCAAGGAATCTCCTATATAAGGGACGGGAATACAGCTTGTAAAGGCACATATGATTTTCGAATACAATCTACTTTGCTTTTTATATTTCGGCAATATTGTCTATTACTCGTTTATCTTTATTCTAGTATTGTTTCCTTGATTATCAGTAACCCGTGTTCATCCTAGAAATAGCTGTGGTCAAAGGATCTAATTCTTTGGTTAAACAGTAACCACTTCCACTTTGCTCATATTGATCTTGATTGTTTTGCACTTGTTGACCATGCTGTCTCCTCTTGTTGGCCATTAGATTCACCCCTTCCATGGCGTTTACTTTATTTGGCCCCTGAACTTGCTGAAGCTGAGCTTTTGCTAACTGGTTCATAGTTGTTGTCAAATCTGCTATGGCTTGTCCGTGATAATGAAGTTCCTTGTGAAGATGGATGACATTAGGGTCACCCTGAGGAACGTTTACCCGACTTTGCCAAGTGGAGGAGGTGTCTTCCATCTCATCTAATATGTCACATGTATCGGCATAAGGAACTTTCATGAAATTTCCCCCTGCTAGATGATTCGCCACACACTGGTTGGTTGTGTTAATACCCCTATAAAATGTTTGATGGATCATCGCTTTAGTCATATCATTGTTGGGGAATTATTTTACCATTGTCTGGTACCGCTCCCAGATTTCATGTAAGGGTTCATTCGACTCTTATTTAAAGGCTAAGATCTCACTTCGTAATACTGCCATATGATCCGGAGAGAAAAACTGTGCTATGAACTTATCAGCCAACTCATTCCAAGTGGTGATGGAATGGTTGGGTAGCCTCTCGAGCCAATCCAAAGATTTCTCTCTAAGTGAAAATGGGATAAGTCTCAATCTCAGAGCGTCCTCAGATACATTCGTCTGCTTTCTACCTTAACATGTGTCTACAAAACCTTTGAGATGCTTATATGCATTCTGACGGGGAGATCCGGTGAAACACCTTTGCTCCAATAGAGTCAGCATGACATTGGTTATTTGAAAATTGCCCGCACGAATCCGGGGAGGGACAATTGCACTTGTGTAGCCTTCATAGGGTAGCACCCGGTGTGCTGCCCTTGGAGGAGGTAGGGGAGGGTTTGGCACGTTTTCATGAGGCGGGCGGCCTCTTATTTGGACTTGAGGTTCTAGATTAACCTCATCTGCATCATTATCTTCTACCTCCTCTCCCGGAGAAATACGTCCGAGAGAATCATTATGAGCCATTTGGTACCTAAAGCAATTGACACACAAAAGTTAGAAAAATGAAAGGAAAGAGAAACAAAACACACAAATAGTTAGATAGATAGCTAAAACTGTCTAACTCCTCGGCAACGGTGCCAAAAATTGACCGGTGCCAAACCTACACCACTATAGATTTGCAAGGATGGTTGATGCAGTTTTACCCAACAAGGTCGGGATCGATTTCCACAAGGAGTTAATTGATTTGGAGTTAGGTATCTAACTAATCTAGATGTGTGTGTTGTTCCTAACTGCACTTCCAAACATGATTGTGATTGTTTCTATTCTAATTTTATACTATTTTATGCTAAGACAAAGCTAAGTACAATATTTTTTGTCAGAGTTTTCAAGTGTTTAAAAGGAACTAGGGTGGTGAATTCCTCCTAGGTGAATATATCTAACAGGTATCAAGAATCTAGGGCAAGCTTGTTTTGATTGGGGTCGGATATAATTATCACACACAAGCACTCATTCTATATCTCTTGGTAGTTTGAGTGACTTTGCCCAATTTAGCTTTCTCAAGTCCAAATGGGTGCTCATGCAATACAAGTGATATTGGCTCAAGTCGGGTATTACTATCTCTAGGTTTAACCCTTTAATTGGGGCTATCAATCTCTTGAGTTCACCCCAATTCCTTGTTAGCCTAATTTTCCTAGATTTAGCCCCTCTTTCTCAAGAAGAGCCTAAGTCATAAAGGCATGAATCAGTGTTTGCAATCACTAATTCTACAATTCTAGCATGAATTAGGCTAAATATCACTAATCCATAAACAGTTAAGCCCTAAAATTCAAGACCCATCAAATACCCACACTAGGGTTGGGTCACAACCCTAGATATGGGGTTTAACTACTCATAATAACAATAGAAATCAAAGATAAAGATGAAATATAATCCATAATATTAAAGTAAAAGATGAAAACCTAAACTTTGAAGGTAAATCTACTACAAAATTGCCCAAAAACGGAAAAACCAGTCGTTCACGTGCTCTCCAAACTAAAACTTAATCTAAAATTGAAGAAAAGGTCTATTTATACTAAGCTGAAATTTCAGACAAAAATACCCCTGCGAAGGTTTCACGATTGCGTAATTCTGACTGCGTACGCGCTTGGGCTTTCGTGGCCGTGTAATATTGAGCATGGTATGTGTTTCTTGACAATTGGGACTGGGCTGAGCTTCATTTTGCAGACCGTGCAATATTCACTGCATCCGCGTGAGTGTCGTCTTTCGCGTCCGCGTAATTATAACGCGGACCGCCCTTCTCGTTCTTGTATAAATTGTGAACTCTCTGAACCATGGTAAACGCGGTCCGCGGAATTCCAACCGCGATCGCGCCAATAACTTCGCGTCCGCTTTTTTCTGCCGCTGTTCGCGCCCAAGTCTGTGCCCAAAATCACTTCTCTGAATCTCCACTTCGCGGTCCGCGGATTAATGGTCGCCTCAGCTTTGATCCTTACGCGGCCGCTCTTTTATGTCGCGGTCCGCGCTCTTGTCCCTATCTTAAATTTGTGCAAGTTTGACTCCTTTATGAGTTGATTATGGCTTATTTGGCTCATTATGAACAAAACCTGCAAGCAAGCACATTAGTTAGTTTCCAGGAATACCTTCACGCATTTTTGGCCCAAAACCTAAGTAAAATAGAGCAAATAACAGGCTAAAATCCCTACTTATCAAATACCGTATTATAGTCGTTCATGATAAATTCAAGACCATAGGAATATAGGGTTGATATATTATGGATAGACGGATAGTATTGTGGGAACATGCTATTTATATAAAGATCAGTCAACTAGCAATCATAGATAATTTGGATTAACAGGTGTAATTACAAACTCAATAGGATCGATAAATTGGCCAAAACCTTGGAATTTTTATCTCCTCTGAATTAAAATCTCATCATACACATTTGCATTCTTGATAAATTAGTTGTTACTTTTTAAATTTCCGCAATAGCAGATTAATAGAAAAATAGTACTCTTGATTATCTTGGAAAATTAACTGATTTTAGTTTGCTTAGTTGACGATTTATCTAAGTCTCTGTGGGTTAGACATCCGACTTTTGAGTCACTTTATTACTTGACGGCCACGTATACTTGCGTGTACTTAGGGAACCAACAAATTTTTGGCGTTGTTGCCAGGGACTTAGTTATTGATTATTTATCTAATTTATGCTTTTAATTGATTTCTGTTCAAGTTTTTAATTTTCCTATTTATTTATATTTCTAGATTAGAATTTACTCTTATCTTTATAGGTTTTGTTTATTTTTTCTTCTTATTGTAAAGATTTTTATTTTATAACAATTTGATTTTTCTCTTAGTGTGTTCATAGTTCTCTCAACATGACATCTGAGAATGAAGTATACAAAGATAAGGTTATTGATGAAGACGCTTGGTTGACGGAAGACTTTTATGGTCCGTCCTTTTGGGCTTGACATGACCTGAACTTTGGGAGGTCTGGATTTGAATATGGGAGTAAGGGTTGTTATCTGAACGAATATTCACGATTAAGGGAATATACATAACGACGTTATCTTCTAACAAAATTGGTGAATGATTGGTCGAAGGAGAGAGTTGATCTTGTACAAGAAATTGACAAGTTTGGCTTAGCTTTGTACAACTTGGATGCAGATTTGAGTGCAAAGGTTGATGCGTTCAACGCCCAACAATTTAATGATGAGTTGTGTGAAACTGAAAAAGATCTTCTAGACCAAATTGAGGATAAAACGAGAATACCAAGTATTAAACCATATTTTTCTTGAGGATGCCAATGTTGAGAAGAGTGTTCTAGAGTCATGTGAGGAAGTAGATATTGTTATATTTGAAGACTCTAATATGTATACATATGAGGATGTAAATAGTGACGCAATTCTAGAGTTGGAACGCAGTGGTCCTCATTCCATCCATTTTTCAACATTGTGGTTGGATGATGATATGGGACTTGAGTCACTCGAGCCTTTGGAGGAGCCAACGGACGAGGAACAAGGTGCTTACATTCTAGAATTTATCGTGCCACAGGAACATAATTACATACCTCATCCAAAGGCCAAGAAGTGTAGAGTGAAAAATGTATTACTTAGCCCAGTTATACTTATAGCCCCACCACTGGAGCATAGCCGCAGACAGGATGTCATGTTAGGGGTACAATTTATAAGTTCAAGGTAGAGAAAAAAGTGGTTCAAGTCGTGCCGCGACGTTAAATTAGGTGCTTGTTGGGAGGCAACCCATCTTTACTATTTTCTTTTATTTTTATTTATTTTTGTTTATTTTCTTTTCTATCTTCGTAGTGTTGTTTTTGTTTTGTAGGATTATGAGCATAGGAAGCAAATCCATTGGAAGAGTGCAAAAGCGAGCTAGATGGTGAGAACTAAGTCTGGTATGCTCACACAAAGGACCATGTCTGGGGGAAGTCTGAGTACCTCGTGATATTGCTTCGACCTTTGGCCTTTCAGGGAGTTTTCTGTCCACCCTCATTATTGTTTTACTTTATTTGTGCATTGAAGACACTACACTCCTTTAAGTATTGGATGGGAGAATTCCTCTAGATAATTAGTAATAGTATGTTAGAAAATCTTAACTTCTTATTTTGATTTTAGCTTCTTATTTTTGTTTTCGTAGTCATGTAGTGTTTTAGTAGCTTAATTTATTTTTTAAAATGTGGAAAATAAGAAGAAAAAAATCGAAAAAGGTAGAAAAATTAGACTTTTCCCGACGATGGATCTCCTAAACAGTTTTCTTGTGGGATTAAAGTCTAAACAAAAATTCAAAATATGTCTTTTAGCTTTCTTTAGGTAGTAATAATCCCCTGTGATTTTTCTTTGTGCCTCGGTTCTTTTCCATGGGATGTAGTTTGAACCGGGTAGTAGTTTTTCCTTTTATTTTTTATTTTTAGAGTAGATTAGAATTTAGGGAATAAATGGAGGAAGAAAGATGAGATTCCTAGGCGGCCTTGACTTGTTTGATAGTAGCATGTTTAGGATTTGGCATGCGTAGTATCTTCTCTATGTGCTAAAAGTGCTTATGATGCCTTGATTATTTGGATAGCATGTTTTGTGACGCCTATATCTCATTTTCTTGACTTATGTTCACTCTGTGTTTAATACTTAATATCTTGTGGCTCTGTGAATATTTGCATTAGTTTGAAAGTCGAATTGAAACCGTTCTTAGTGAGTTATGTGCAATGTGTGGTGAGGTTTTTATGTAGCCTATGTATTGTACTTGTGTCTAGAATTTGCCCAGCATGTGAGTTGAAGTGAAATTTGAGGTGATGCTCCGTTTGAAAAATGATTTTAGGCTTTCTTTGATCTTTCCGAGCGTTATCGCTATCACAAATAAAATTTGTCCCTAGTTAACCCTTTTGAGCCTAGACTTTTATTTGGAACCCACATTACAAACCTACTCCCTTTTTATTCTTAATTGATGTTTTTTTTGGTTATTTAACCTCTTAAAGCACTTTAATTGTGAGATGAGCGCTAAAAAGAGTAAGAAAGGACTAAGTATGGGGTGACTTTTGAGTGGAACCAATGAAAGGAAGAAATATGCACTTGTTTTGTAAAGGAATACACCACTAGTGAAAATTGCAAAAGAAAAAAAATCAGATGAATAAATTTATATTTTGTTCTTGTTAGTGGGTATGAATTAAAGTAGTGCCTAAAAAAGGAGGGAAAATTGTTTGGGATGATTTTAGTTGTGAAATTAAAATTGGGATTGAAGAATTTGCACTTAAAGTTGATTATGTAATGTGTTAAAGTGCTTAAGAGGGTTAGTCACTATATATATATATATATATATATATATATATATATATATATATATATATATATATATATATATATATCCTACCTGTCCCTTAGTCCACATTACAAGAGAGGTCCTAATTGATTTTAGATCGAGTGATCCTATATTACATTTAAGGGCAAGCCTATGGTGCCCATTGCATGCATGTGACTTCTTTGTGCGAGTGAGTGACTTTCTTTGATATATGTGAGTCTTTAAATTATATTTGATCATGAGATTCAAATGTGTGAATTCAACTTACTTTCTTGTTCTTATTGGAAGGGCAGATGGTTTCACAAGGGATAGGTAACGTTATTAGACTTCTCTCTATGATGTTGGGTGTTCAAGCCATGAGTGCATTGTGACATTGGGTTGGTTTTTGAGGCTAGGATTATTATGATCATTTTGTCTTTGTTGTGAATATTTTTGAAGTATGTCATAAGAAAAGGAAAGTGTATGTGATGCATATGCTAAGGTTTAATTATTTCTATTAACCATAGTCATTGGTATAATGTGCTTCAAAGGTGTTATATATGTTAAGTGATCAAAGATAGTGTAAAGTGTTGGTTGACTCGAGGACAAGCAACGTTTAAGCGTGGTGTAGTGATATTTGGCTATAATTATATATTTTTAGTGCATTACTTACCTTGCATTTAGGTGCTTTAATGCTAAATTAGTGTGCTTAATTGAGTTTATTTTATGTATAGGTACTTTGAAGATGAAATTATGAGCGAACTAAAGATTTTATGTGTATTTTATACACTACAAGAATGATTCATGATTATTTAATTATTGGAAAATGATTGAAGTTTAGTATTATAAAAGAAGACAAAATAAAGGCAAATGCAAATTGAAAAAGAAAGAAAAAGAACGAGAAATTAATGATTGCAAAGTTTAGTAGCTAAGCACAAAGTGAATCAAACTTGGGCAGAAGTCAGGCGTCGCGAGGAAACTTTCTCGCGTTTAAGCTCGCGACGGAGGGTTGCAGCGAGATGGAGCTAGCGTTTGAGCTCTTTAGGCGCGGTCTGTCACGAGGTGATGCGTGTTCAAGGTTTCAAACCTATTTTGTCACCTTTTTTAGTTTTGGACTTGGTTATTTCGTCTAGGCCTTTTCTCTACACATATATTTAGTCATTAAACACCATTTTTTAGGAGAGATTGGACCTAGGGAGAGCCCGGAGCCGCCGTGGAGACCGGAATTCAGCAGATTCCGTCTTTCTTCCATCAAACTTAGTAATCTTTACTTTTTCTTGATGATTTGTTGTTTTCCTACCATGTCTATGTGGAGCAAAACTTCGCTTTCTAAGGTTGTGGTTGTCATGAATATTGAAGTTTATTAATTATATTACCGTTAATTCAAGTTATCATCTTTAGTTATTTCTCTAATTCTATGCATAATTTCTTAATTGTTTGCCAGCACTTGAGTTCTATTTACTATCTATGCAATGCTTGGGAAGGTCGTGTTTAGGTTAGTAGAATTAGAGAGGGCTTGTTTCTGAACCCGTGGCTCGAGGAAAGATTTCGCGGTTAGGGTAGGAATATACCTAGGCTTAGTTGAATATCGTATTATATTCGTTCATGATAGATTCAAGACCATAGGAATATTGTCACGCCCCGAAATCCCACCATTGGGCCGTGATGGCGTCTAACGTTGAACCCGCTAGACAAGCCAACGTGAATAAATAAACTAGCATATTAACATCAATTTAATAGGATAAACTAAAGGGTTCAAAATTTAACAATGGAAATAATATGGTTTCAAGCTAAATAAGGACAACATAATACAACAACGTGTAAATTTTCCCAAAACCTGGAGTCACAAACTCACGAACTGTCTATAAGAGTGCTAAATACAAGCCTGGAAGGAAATACATATCTGCCTCTGAAGCTAGAGGAAAAATAAGACAGAAACGAAGACAAAAGGGATGGAAGAGACGCCAAGGCCCACGAACGCCAGCGGATATACCTTGAAGCCTCTATGATAAGCTGGAAGACACTCCTACTAATGATGTCCTCCGGGTCCGGCTGCGTAATCTGCACAACATAAAGAAGTGCAGGTGTAGCATCAGTACAACCGACCCCATGTACTGAGTAAGTGCCGAGCCTAACCTCGGCGAAATAGTGACGAGGCTAAGACACGACAACAAAGTGTACCTGTGCAGTTCAATAATATAGCAGAAACTAAACAAGAATACAATTACGGGGAAAACATGCTGGGGGTAAGAGATAGCAAATACTGAAATGACAGAAACGAAGCAACAGTCTGAAATATCTGAAAATAATAACAGGAAATAGCAACACAGATTAAACAGTGAAGGATGCGGCACGACATGTCCCATCGTGCATAATAACAATGTAAAACACGGCACGGAATGTCCCCTCGTGCATAATCAATATAAACACGGCACGGAATGTCCCCTCGTGCATAATCAATGTAAAACATGGCACAGAATGTCCCCTCGTGCATAATCAATGTAAAACATGGCACGGAATGTCTGCTCGTGCATACAATATAAACATGGCACGGAATGTCCCCTCGTGCATAATCAATGTAAAATATGGCACGGAATGTCCCCTCGTGCATAATAACAATATAAACATGGCACGACATCACCCTTTGTGCTTTAACATTCTTCCTCACCCAAATAGCAATCACAAACAAGGGCAAGGAAATAAACAGAGTAAAAATAGAAATCCCGGCAAGGGAACATCAATTAAATAATTAAATCTCGGCAAGGGAACATCAATTAAACAATTATCCCGGCAAGGGAAAAATAACAGTAATCTCAACATCCCAATAAGGGAAACAATATCAAAGCAACAATGACCCGGCAAGGGTATATTTTAGTAGCTCTTTCTCTTTCTTTCACTTCATTTCATAATTTACTCTCTTACTTGAGCCAATGCTCCAAATGATACAATTATCTCATATATCTTCATCATTCGTATTACAATCTGAGTCAATGCACCAACATAGTTTAAAGATTACAGTTCCCTTCACATACTCTTCACAACATATATAAATCATCAATTAAGCATGGAAATTACCACAAAATCAGAATATTCACAATAAAAGGACTCACGGTCATGCTAGACACCAATGTATAGATACTCGTCACCATTCCTATACATCGTATTTGACAATTAGCAAGTAGCAAATTATACTCAACTCCTATTCCCTCACGCTAAGGTTAGACCAAACACTTACCTCGGGTCCGAAGTATAGCAATCAACCCGAAACCACACGTTTTCCACGAGAATCCGACTCCAAATGGCCCAACTCTATTCAAATAAATTTCATACCGTAAATAACATCTCATGCAACTGATTCTACTGTTCAATTCAAGGTTACGACGCGAAATTAGGTAAAATGACCAAAACGCCCTTCAGCCAGCCTCTCGGAGTCGGATAAATTTTATATTTTCAGAACCCTCGTACTCTCACGAGTCTAGCCATATAAGAATCTCTCAAATCGGAGGCCAATCACCCACTCAAATCCCAATTTTTGAAAAACCCAAGTTTTACCCAAAACACCCAATTTTCACCCATGGAAATCTTTGATTTTAAGTTGAAAACATTTTAAATGATGTTAATGATTGAAAGAAATGAGTAAAAACCAACTTACAACTGATTTGGAAGAGTCTTGTTCTTGGAAAAATCGCCTAAGAGTGTTTGAGTTTGAGAAAATATGAAGTCAAAATTCGATTTTTGTACAGTGCAGGCTACTGGTTGGCATGGGAATTGCGAACAGGGGTTCGCAATTGCGAACCCTTCAGACATTCCCAGCCTTCGCATTTGCGAATCTTATGGTCGCATTTGCGATCAGGCCTGCCCAGGTCAATCTTCGCATTTGCGAACCTTTTGGTCGCATTTGCGAACAGGCCTGCCCAGCTATACCTTCGCATTTGTGAACCTCCTGGTCGCATTTGCGATCCCTGGCCAGCAAAGGCAGCTTCGCATTTGCGATGAATAGCTCGCATTTGCGATGTTGGCTTCGCAAATGCGAAGCCTGCAGATCAGTTGCACCAGCAAATTTCCAAGTTCAAAAATGCAATCTGTGGCCTATCCAAAACTCACCCGAGCTCTCGGGGCTCCAAACCAAATACACACACTACCTCAAAAACATCCTATGAACTTATTCGTGCAATCAAATCTCCAAAATAACATCATACACATCGAACTAACCTCAAAATCCATGAATTTTATCAAACTTCATAAAACATCAAATTTTCCATTTTAAGTCCGAAACACGTCAAACGAAATTCGTTTTCAACCAAACTTTACATAAAGGACTTAAACCATATATAAGACATGTACCGGGTGCCAGAACCAAAATACGGGCCCAATACCATCACTTTCTAATCAGATTTCATTTTCAATTTCCTTAAACATTTTCAGAAAACAATTTTACTCAAAAATTCATTTCTCGGGCTTGGGACCTCGGAATTCGATTCCGGGCATACGCCCAAGTCCCATATTTTCCTACGGACCCTCCGGGACCGTCAAAGCACGGGTCCGAGTCCGTTCACCCAAAATATTGACCGAAGTCAAATTTATTCATGTTAATATTAAATCTTAGCACATTTCACAGAATTTCATATTTAAGCTGTCCGGTTACGCGCCTGGACTGCGCACACAAATCGAGGCAACTACAAATGAGATTTTCATGGCCTCGGGAGTATGGAATGGGGTAATAAAACAGGTGATGACCCCTTGGGTCGTCACATTCTCCACCTCCAAAACAACCGTTCGTCCTCGAACGGACAGAAGAAGGAAGTACCTGAGTCGGGAAATAAATGAGGGTAACGGCTCTTCATATCGGACTCGGACTCCCAGGTCGATGCCTCAGGAGGCTGACCTCTCCACTGAACACGAACAGAAGGGAAACTCTTGGATCTCAACTGACGAATCTGCCGGTCTAGAATAGCTACCGGCCCTTCTTCCCAAATCTCATCACGCCCTTCATAGGCGACACTCGGAGCAATAATCGCTCACCAACCATGAAAGTCACATCTCTAACCTTACGATCTGCATAACTCTTTTGCCTGGACAGAGCTGTACGAAGCCTATCCTGAATGATCCTGACCTTGTCCAAGGCCTCCTGAACCACATCTGTACCCAACAATCGAGCCTCTCCAGGGTCAAACCATCCAACCGGAGATCAACACCGCCTACCATATAAGGCCTCATAAGGATCCATCTGGATACTCGACTGGTAGCTGTTGTTGTAGGAAAACTCTGCTAAAGGCAAGAANCTACGCTGCAACGTGTCTCTAAGGACACACAAATGGGGATCATCAAACTGCCGATCACGGATGCGCTCCAATAATGAAGAACGAGCGACCGTACAAGCCAACACTCGACTAGGATCAGAAATATCCAACCTCACAAACCGATTGGCCAAAGCCTGAACATCCAAAGCAAGCGGCCTCTGACTGACCGGAATAAAAGCAAGACTGACCATGCTAGCTGACTTCCTACTCGAAGCATCGGCCACCACATGTGCCTTCCCCGGGTGA
>ML408902.1:0-22665 GCA_005239525.1 Nicotiana knightiana
GTGAGGTAAAAAATCAGTCACCTTGTTCATTTTCTTTGCCTAAAAACTCTTCATGTTTCCAAGAAAAGAGGTGCATGCTGTGAACAACTAATTTTGGACCACACTCAAATGTTATACTATTTTAGTGTAAATATTCCTTTTAGGCCTAATATTAATGTTTTAAGCTTTTATCTTACACTTAGTAGATTTTATTTAATTAAAATAAATAAATAAATAATAATAATACTCACATTCTTAAAGTGTGAATATATATATGGAGTATCTTTTAATTAGAATTTTAATAAGTAAACTATTATATATATTTTTTGTATAATTTAAACTATAGTGTAAATATTGAGTTTTCTTATTTTTATAGTTTCCTTTAAGTTTAAAAGTAATATATATATGATTTGCCATCTTTCGCTCTTATCTCATTTTCTTACCTCTCACTTAGAAACTATTGCCTAAACAACTGGTATTAAAATAGATCACATATTTTTAGAACCACAAATCAAATATAATTGTAATTACCATTTTCCCGGTAAACAGTTTGGCGCCCACCGCGGGGCTAAAAATAATAGTGATTATTTTTGTGCTGGTTTTCTAAAAACACAAGTTATCCTTTACACTTTTTCTTGTCCAAGAATCTTCAATTTTAGGTCAGAAAATGTCTAACTTAGTGAACACGCATGAAGACAATGGTCCTAAGGACCATGGAGAGAACGGCGCAGCTGCTTCAGGTGCTGGTGTACCACCGCAAAACCCTGAGGGGGCACCAGTGCAAATCCCCGTCGATGAAGTCTCATGCAACACTCAACATGTCGATGTAAGCTTTCATACAGACGGGAGTGTGCAGAAAGGATACCAATATGAAGCACAGAGAGCCCCTGCTCAAAAGGAAAGAGAGGTTAGCCTTTACGTCATTTTTTAGATGTTGCAAGCACAACAGTGGCCATTGCTTAGCTATAAAGCCATCAGAGAACTCCAAGAACAGCACCACCAGAAACGGCTCCTCGAGTTGAACAGGCACCAGAAAGGTCGAGCAATAATGGGTCAGCAGCCGACCCTGCTATTATGAAGATTCTCGAGGACCTCACAAAGAGGATTGAATCAGGCAAAAAGAAGATAGAAGCTAAGGACAAAAAGGTGGAAACCTATAATTCGAGGGTTGATCAGATCCTAGGCGCAGCCCCGATTCTGAAGGGTGTAGATTAAAAAAAGTTCTTGCAAAATCCATTTCCATCAAGTGCAGCTCCGAAGCCCATCTCGAAGAAATTTAGAATGCCCGATCTCTCGAAATACAACGGGACCTGGGACCCCAATAAGCACATTACTGCTTACACTTGTGCTGTGAAAGGGAACGACCTATGAGATGACGATATTGAATCCGTCTTATTAAAAAAATTTGGAGAAACACTGTCCAAAGGGGCCATGATGTGGTATCATAACCTTCCCCCGAACTCGATAGATTCGTTTGCCATGATGGTAGAATCTTTTGTGAAGGCACATGCTGGTGCCATGAAAGTCGCTACGAGGAAGTCTAACGTCTTCAACATCAGACAAAGAGAGAATGAGATGTTAAGGGAGTTCGTATCCCGCTTCCAATTGGAACAGATGGAATTACCTCCAGTCTCTGACGATTGGGCAGTACAATTTTTCGCTCTGGGCTTGAACGAACGAAGCTCGATAGCTTCAAAGCAGTTGAAGCAAAACTTAATTGAGTATCCCGCCGTAGTTTGGGCGTATGTACACAACAGGTATCAATCGAAGATCAGAGTCGAGGACGACCAATTGGAAGCCCCCTGGGGCTCGGTGTATCCCAGCAGGCTCTTAACAAAGGAATCGAAGCTTCCAGAACGAGAGACGAGGCCAAGCAAAGAAAGGTATCAACCGTATATGGAAAATCGGAGAAATATCCCAAGGCGTAACATACCTCAAAGTGACCAAAGGATAGATCGAGGCCAGAATCCTCGAGGAATTTGAACAAAGCAGGGTTCGATAGGCACACATGGTCGATAGAGGCACCCCGACTATCTGAGTACAACTTCAACATTGATGTTTCAGATATCGTATCAGCCATAAGTAAAATCAGGGACACCAGGTGGCCAAGACCCGTGCTATCAGATCCTTCGTAGAGGAACCCCAACTTGATATGTTAATATCATGGTACACACGGTCATAGGACCGAGCATTGCAGACAACTTCGAGAAGAGGTGGCCCGAGTGATTAGCAAAGAGCACCTTTGAGAGTTTCTCAGTAACCGAGCTAAAAACCAATTTCGGGAAAGAGAGGCGAATAGGAAAAATGAAACAGAAGAACCACAACACGTCATCCACATGATTATTGGAGGAGTCGACGTCCCTCAGGGACCCGTTTTCAAGCGAACAAAAGTATCCATCACCAGGGAAAAATGAACTCGGCGCTACGTACCCGAAGATTCTTTTTCATTCAGCAAAGAGGACATCGAGACCTTTTCTCAACCTCATAATGATGCACTAATAATTTCTTTTCTTTTAAATAAATTTCAAGTTAAGCGTGTGCTCGTGGATCCAGGTAGCTCGACCAATATAATCAGGTCGAAGGTGGTAGAGCAACTTGGATTGATCGACCAGATCGTGCCCGCCTCCCATGTCCTCAACAGATTAACATGGCTGGCGAGAAAACGAAAAGGGAAATCATCCTCCCAGTCAACGTGGCCGGTACAATTTAAAATACCAAGTTTCATGTCATCGAAGGTGACATGAGATACAACGCATTGCTTGGAAGGCCATGGATTCACAGTATGAGGGCGGTTCCGTCAACCCTTCATCAGATGATGAAGTTTCCTGTGAAGGATGGAATAAAAATAGTGTATGGAGAGCAGCACACATCAAAAGAAATGTCCGCAGTGCACGATGTGGGACCGGCACCGAGACCTTCTACATCGAAGGAGCCAAAGAACAAGAAAACAACCGAGTAGCAACCACAAACCACATTCTCGGATGAACGAATAAAGGACCGTGTTGCGTCCTCGGAACGAGTGACTGAAGCATATTGAGGCATGTAACGCCACCACAGTTAAGGTACAACCCTCTCTCTCTTTCCTTCACATTTTACACTAACCTATGTGCAGTTGTTCGATTGAAAGGAATCGAAGCACCCTACAGCTCGAAGGCCTTAGGTTTTAAAGCATGCATTGCGCTCTTTTTCCCTTATGTCGGATTTTATCCCAAATGAGTTTTACCGACGAGGTTTTTAACGAGGAAACATCCATATGCTACCTAAGGAGAACTCACCAAGTATTCAAGTCTTCTCTTTGATCAATATCAAATACTGAGGGGAAGCCCCTCCGGGGGATCACCTCCTCGAAGAAACTAAAATATGCCAAAGAGGGTCTTGACAGGAGAATAATGTATAGGACCAAACAACCGAATGAACCGTGTCCACATAGAATAATCGAACCCTCGATGGTGAAAAAATGTATACTTGTACCAAGTAACCGGAGGAGAATCTTTTATCATCAAAACACTTCGCGCGTCAAAGTAGTTTGCTATTTTCACAAGAAACGGCCCCAAGGCCAGAAATTTCCCAAACACTCGGGGACTGACACCAAAAACTCAAGGCCATAAGACCTCAGGTCAGGAAACTTCGAGCTCATAAGCCCTCCATGAGGCACCAATATAAGCTCTCCATGAGGCAATATCGCATCTATAAGACCCTGACAAGGCATGCTCAAACTTGTAAGCCCTCAACGAGGAAACATCAAAATTGTAAGACCTTAACAAAGGCATAACCTCGACTCGGGGACTGTCCTCGACAGTCACCACATCGAGTCATCAAAAACTCGAAGCCATAAGACCTCAGGGGCGGCAATTTCGAGCTCATAAGCCCTCCATGAGGAACCAATGTAAGCCCTCCATGAGGCAACAACAACAATGTAAGCCCTCCATGAAGCAATATCAACAACATAGGCCCTCCACGAGGCAATATCAACACTATAAGCCATCCATGAGGAAATATCAACAATCTAAGCCCTCAATGAGGCACCGATGTAAGCCCTCCATGAGGCAATATCACCGATGTAAGCCCTCCATTAGGCAATATCACCGATGTAAGCTCTCCATGAGGCAATATCAACAACATAGCCCTCCATGAGGCACTATCGACTCTGACTCAGGGACTGTCCTCGACAGCCGACTTATCAAGCTATCTAACTCGAAGCCGTAAGACCTCAGGGCTGGCAAATTCAAGCTCATAAGCCCTCCATGAGGCACCAATGCAAGCCCTCCATGAGGCAATATCAAAACTATAAGACCTCAAGCAAGGAATGTACAAACTTGTAAGACCTTAAAAAGGCATAATTTCGATATCAAATTCAAGGCTATATATCGAACTTGTAAGACCCCTAAAAAGGCATACCCTCGATATAGACACCGAGGCTATCTCACTCGGGGACTAATATGGCCAAATACAAGGACCACCGTCATAAGGCTTCGGCCAAACTAATGTGATTTGGAGACGTACGACTGTCGCCATGAAATCACAGGCCTCCAATTACTTCGAAAAAACTTCAAAAAGAACCGGTTAAAGGTCGTACCAACCTAACACGTAAGAGCCCAAGTCGCCAGCTACATTAAAGGTCGTACCGACCTAACGCGTAAGAGCCCGAGTCGCCAGCTACATTAAAGGTCGTACTGACCCAATGCGTAAGAGCCTAAGAGCCAGCCTAAAGAGCCTCAGGTACGATTTAAAATCCTAAGGGTCAATGAACTCGAGTCAAAACCCGACTCGAAAACTGAGCCCTAAATAATTAACTAAAGCGCCTCAGGGCCAAACGCGTAAGATCCCAAGTCGCCAGCTACATTAAAGATCGTACCGACCAAATGCGTAAGAGCCAAGTCGCCAGCTACATCAATGGCTGTACCGACCCAAAGCGTAAGAGCCCACGGGCTAGCCTAAAAAAGCCTCAGGGCCAATTTATAACCCCAAGGGTTTCATTTCGAAGAACAATTCATTAGGCTAATTGTCGACAAACAAATCAGAAATACCAAAGAATTTTTTATATATATGTGAGTTACAAATATACATTTGCAATGCTACCACAGGAGTTCAATACAAAGGACAGGAAAGAAAAAACTAATTCACTCTCGGGATCAGCTCCTTCGACGGCCCCTCGGACCAGCTCGGCCTTCAAATATCAGCATCGGCTCTAGAAGAAAGGAAAAACTTGGCGTCGATCTCATTCGCCTCAGGCTGCTTTATCTCTTTCGAGAGGTTAAAACCCCTAGCATGAATCTCTTCGAGGTTCTCCCTCCGAGACCTGAATTAGGCATACTCATTTCCCCTCCTCTCTCTGTCAAAGGCTCCCTTCAGCTCGGCATGAGCATCAACAACATCTTTCAAATAAATGGCCACTTTCTTATCGGCCTTTGCTCGAACTCCTTCAGCTTCAGACCGAGCGTCCACGACCTCAACCTTCATATTCAAAATATTAGTCTCGAGCTTGGCAATCATGCTCGTCTGAATCGAGCCACTTTCTCGAGCATTACGAAGTTGTACCTCGAGGGAAGAGGCCTTGGCCAAGGCATTCCTTTAAGCCACAACATGAACGCCTATCTGCGCCTTTAATGCATCGAATTCGGAATTTACTTTCCCGACTTCACCCCAAAGGTGTTCCAACGCTTCCGTTTTTCTCTGCAGCTGAAGCACCGAAACATTAGTTCTCAAAAACGGGAAAGGAAGCGTGTACTCCCTCAGGATAAGGATTACCTGTTGCTCGAGATTGCCTTCATAGTCTCGACTTCGATGCATCTCCGATTGAATATGTATCAACTCTTTGTCTTCTTATTGCAAGCCTGAGAGATTTCTCCTTGCCCAAAACATCCCGCAACTTGGTCTCACAACGAAGCAGCTCGAACTTGAGCTTGTCAAAGGCCTATAAAATAGAAGCTTCATTTCAAAAGATGAAAATACAAAAAGTCGACAAAGCCAACCAAAACTCACCACGGAACAGATACGCTAAGCCTCCTCAAAAGTTGAGCGCGCGTCTACTGGCCTGGTCTCATCGACCCTAGTTGAGCCGCTCTCGGTGGGGATATGATCGCTCGAGACCCTACTTGATTTAGGAATCCCCTGGCCCCGAGCGTACCTCGAAGTACCTTCGAAGGGGGAAGCAGAAAGTGGTGAAAGACTTTTTCTCTTTCCCTCTCGTGGAACCTCTCCCTCGATATTAGAGGTCTCAGGCCCAGCAGGATCAGCAACCTCGGGAGGGTCCCTGGTTTGAGCCGTAGACAAAGAACCATCCTCCCAAGGAGAGCTGATATCCACAGAATGACCGAGTATATAAATTCCTATTCAACGACGGCGTCTCCTTTGACTCCAGGCAGGCCCCGCCACATTGGGAATGTCCTCATCTATCGAGGACCTTTTCCACTTAGAATCCTCCCTCGGTTCCGAAGACGACGATACTTCGCCCTCCTCGAAGGGGCACAATCTCACCTTGGAGAATCCACCAACACCTGTGGTGGCGGAGTTAATACACATAAAAGAAAGCATTCCTCAAAAGGCAATCACATGGCTCATACCGTGGTGATTTTCTTCCCATCTGCCTTTCGACAGATCTCGTCACTTGCGTTCATCATATGTCGAGGAAGCTGCCAGCCTCCGAGTCTTGTCTGCAAGATCGGGGACCTCTTCCGGCATCCACGGGATCGCTGAGAAAGATAAAAAGAAACATTCTTATAAATCAATAAGAGAAAAGGGCACTAAGGTGCAACGTAGTACTTACGTTTGAATTTCCATTTTTCGGGAAACGGCAGGAACTCCGCAGGAATGATGTCGACGGTCCTCACTCGGACAAATCGACTCATCCATCCTCAGTTCCGGTCCTCATCGTCATTGGAAATAAAAGGCTTGGTGGATCGGCGTCGTAACACAATCAGGCCTCGACAATGCAGAGGCCGATATAAACTGATAAGGTGGCTAAGGGTAAGCTCGAGCTTGGCCCTTTCAGTGAAGAACCTTATCATCAGCACTATCCGCCAGAAGGATAGATGAATATGACCCAAGATGACTCGATACCTTTTTCAGAATTCAAGCACAAGGTGGTCGAGGGGGCCCAATGTAAATGGGTATGTATACACATTCAGGAATCCCTCTACATGGGCCATAATATTCTCCTCTCGGGAAGGTATCTGCAGCGTCACATTTTTCCCCCATCCACAATCTCTCCACAAGGCCTCGAGGTGATTTTCCTCCATCGAGCAAATGAACCTCGACGCATTCTCTCGATGGCCCGGAGCATCGAAGGATTTCTCTAGTGTAAAGTCTTTCTTTAAAGCAAAATAGCTCGAGGTTAACTCGCCGTACGCTGGCAGTGTACCACCGGCCGGGCGAGAAGCGGAGGTAAGGTTTCCCTCCTCTTGGTGAACAGATTCGGGAATGACAACCATAACTATTTGAACAAAGAGAAAGAAAGCTCAAACTGTTTCGCAAGCTGAGAGAAGGGAGAGAACGTTGAAGAGAAAACTAGTTTTGCAAAGTTGCAAGACCTAAACTAAAGAAGGGGCAAATGCATATATATGTATAGAACAGACGTCGGCTATTCACCCACTTTGAGGGCAACTAATTTTGACAAGGTCGTTATGGTTTTTGGGGAAGTGTACCAGCGAGGCCACCTCGGTCACTTCAGGGTCATGTCATATAAATGACACTGTCATGCAGCGTTCGAGGGATCTAAACTCCCATGTCAACCTAGTCTCGAGAAGGTGTCTGATCCCGAGGATCTCTGTCATTACAAGAGCGAGCCCCGAAGACTTAAATTTAGAGCTTGAAGGTCGACTTTCGCATAAGCATTGCAGGGTAAAGTTTGAAATATATGAAACGAAGAGATCTTTTTTACTCCAAAAAAATATATTTACAAAGGTATTTTTTACAAGGCTCCCTCGATGATCCCATGTAAAAAAAAGGGAAAAAACAAAACAGTAGGTAAATCTACTCTTCTCCTTCACTGTTGCCCGAGCCGCTTTCGTAGCATTTCAAACATAGTTAAAATTGCCGATTCTTCCTCCAGGGCCCTGGCCTCTTCAATCTCGGCAGAGAGATCGACACCTTTACCAATTGCTTCCTCGAAGGCTTTCCTCCTGGCTTGAAAGTGAGCATGAGCAACTGGCCGAGCCAGTTTTATCTCGGCCTTCTCAAATATCTCCCTGGCCCGATCATTTTTGGTGGCAACATCCTTTTTGTACGAAGAGACAAATTCATCGGCCTCAGACTTGGCCACAGATAATGCAGTAGGCTCCTCCTGAGCACTTCGAATAAGGTCTTGAATCGAGGATAGATTCTCCCAAAGCATGTCCCTCTCTGAAGCCACGACATCATTCAGCCACGCCAGCTCAAGGATTTCAGCGTCCTTGGCCGCAACATCCTCTCGGAGCTGCCCCATGAGGGCATTCCTTCGCCTAATCTGAAAGATGCAGAAGATAAGCCCATCAGCACTAGATATGGCAATAAAATATAGGATTATGGGTACCAGAGTACCTGCTCAATGAAGTCCACCCTCTCTTGGAGCTCCCTCTCCGAGCCTGCCCAGAGGTTGGTCAACTCTTCCTCTATTCAGGCACATAGAGCCTCCGGCTCGATTGATTCCGGTGTAAGCTTCTCAAGCTCCTATCCACGATGAGTCAAAGTCGATATAGGTCTCCTCCTCAACACCTTCAAAGTAATCTCTGAAGGCATCATCCTTTCCCCGAGAGGTCCCCAAACCGGGGGCATTCCTGTCCCGGGCATCTCGTATCTCCTCTGGACAGAGGGACGGACCCGATTGAAACCTGCCTGCAACATCAACCTCCATCAGGGCTTCCTCTCGACCCCAAAAAGCTCTAGAAGAGAGCCCTTCGAGCTCACTAACACAGACTATGCCATGTCCGACGAGCGGCTCGGGGACTGCACTCAAACCCTCCTCGAGGGTCTCCTCAACTCGAGGCAAGTCCGCATCGGCCGCCTCCAACTCAGCAGCCGCCTACCTAGCAGCTTTTGAAGCATTAACGCTTCATTTTTCCCTTTGTACCAAAGGGTAGGTATCATCATCTTTTTCCTCGGCTCGCAGGCTCTCAGCGACTATCGAGGATAGGACCGTGGCATTGGTATTGGGCTTTCGAGCCTTTGCTTTTTTGGATTTGGGAGACTCCACCGATGTCTCCTTCTTCCTTTTCTTGTCCTTAGTAGTTTTCAAAGGCTCTTCCTCGCCAGGAGGAGGCAGTATCATCGACACGCCTTCCCTAAGGCCTGCACCGGCATGATGTATTAAACTCACCACCATAGAGAATACTTACAAAGAATGAGGAAACAACAACAATGGGAGCATACTGTGGTTCTTATCATGCCACTATGTTCTAGCCAATCGCACCAGACGCGGTTGTTGTATAGGAAAGCGGAATCCAAAAGTTTTACCCACCCCAGAAGGTCCTGGACCGCGCCGGGAAACCAAACAGTGGCTGCACAATTAGAAGAAAATCAATCAGGAGAGAAAGGGGTGGTAAAACATACTTAATATGAAGATACTTACGTTTCATATTCCATTCCTCAGGGAACTGAATTTTATCAGCAGGGATGATGTCCAAGGTTCTGATTCTAACAAATCGTCTCATCCATCCCTAATCTTTATCCTCATCGATGCAGGCAAAGAACGCCTTGGCAGATCAACCGTGCAGCTTAATTAGGCCCCCTCGAAAAAGACGAGGGATGTACAATCTGATCAAGTGGTCGAGGGTGAAATTCATTCCCTCGACCTTGATGGAAATGTGTCGAATCATATATACAATCCTCTAGAAAGAAGGATAAATCTGACCAAGTGTCACTCGGTATTGACAATAAAAGTCGAGAATCACCGGGTCAATCGATGGAGAGGAAGAATCTATGGGGCCTAATGTAAAAGAGTATGTATATATGATGAGAAAGCTAGCCTTATGTGTGACTATGCTTTCTTCAGCTGTGGGGATTTCTACTTGGGCCGCCTCCCCCCAATGGCAGTCTAGTTTTACCCTATCTATATTTTTCACTACACTCATATACCGAGACATGGGATCGCATCGACTTGGTGTAGAAGGGGGTTTTTCAATGGTAAAATCGGAGACGGTGTCGAAGGGCCAGGGATGCACTGCTCGATGCTTGGAGGATTTTTTGATTTTCCCTTAGACGGGCATGATGAAGAATCGGCTCCCTCTTTTTGAGGTACCGTTTTGGAAGTTTTTGCCATAATTGTAATTGAGTTTTGAAGAAAGAAGATGAAGAAGCAAGCGCAGAAAGAGGATGAGGGTAGGAAGCAGTTAGTAACACTTTGAAGACTTGAAGAAGTTGTAAAATTGTGAAAAGGCAAATGATTGAAGTATTTATAGAAGCCCTTGGGGCATGTTTGAAGCAGAAGGGTCGAACTAATAGCGGTTCGTGAGCTTTTCGAGAATCGTGCTGACAGCGACCTCTACGTAGCCTTTATGTCACATCATTCAATGTTCTAATGAGGCTGACGTCATAATAGGGATATCAAACAGGCAAGAATTCAAGACCGTTTCTTATCACTTCATTCTAAGAAACGCGGGGACTATCTGTATACGGCTAAAATCGGAGAGCCCGATTTTATGATAATTACGGTGCTTCATAGCCCATTTTCAGAAGGCTCGAAGTAGTTCAAGTTTTTACATCGAGGAGGCATGTCGAGGACTCTCCACACTCGACCTCGAGGAAGTGTAAATCGAAGAACATCATGGAAAAGCGGGAAATTCCCAAAAGGCTACTGGTTAAAGCTGACCAAGTACACAAAATAGTACAAGCCCGTACCGTGGCATTAAATGGTTGTATCAACCATCTATATTTATATTAATTGCACATGTACTATGTTGGGTTTTCCCCTCTTATATAAGGGGACCCTTTTCATTTTGTAAGACACATGATATTCAATACAAGAACAAGAACATTCTCTGCTCTTTAAACTCAAAACATTCTTTACAATTGCTCCATTGATTTATTTCTTTTCATTTATTGTGTTCATTAATTGTTCTTAATTTATTACTTGTTATTAATCTTAAAGAGGCCGTCTTTGAGGCCTTCAATACTATTGTATCCTCTTCGACCGCCCTCTGTCAAGCTCTCGAGCTCGACTTGAGGCTAATTTCGACCAAGCCCGAGACCCCATCTCTCACCTGCTCGGTTTGCACAATCTCATTATCCTTTGCTCTTATCTCATTTTCTTACCTCTCACTTAGAAACTATTGCCTAAATAACTAGTATTAAAATAGAACACATATATTTAGAACCACAAAATCAAATATAATTGTAATTACCATTTTCCCGGTAAACAACTATAAATACAAAAAATCTTTGTTTCATTTTTTTTTAATTTCTGACTTGCGTTCGTCTTTTTGATGTTGTTGATGATCAGTCCGATGTATTGGACTTAGAATATAAAATCTTTAGGTTTCGTGTTCGATCAACGATCAGTAATAGGCGATCGCTTAGGGACTAATCTCGATCGCAATATGTAATCCTTGAGCTAATATTTAGCTCGAGACTTTCGAGTTCGAACTAGGTGAGATCTCGAGCACAGTGTGCTTTGGCCTTTAAGTTATTTTAGGTATCGGACCTTAGGCTTTAAGATATCGGGCCTTAGGATATTTTCAATTCGGCCCTTAGGCTCTTATATATTGGCCCTTAGGCTCTTACAAATCGGCCCTTAGGCTCTTTTTAGATTGGGTCAATTCGACCTCTAAAATGGTTAAAATTTTCCCCCATTATAGCTAAAGACTTTTAAAAATTTATTTATTCCTTGGAATGATTTTATATCCGTCCAACTTCGCGACGGTTCGATTGATAGGAACCTCGATTACAAGTTGGTGTGATGATAATTGAGTACCTCGTGAGGTTCTCTCGAAGGCTGATTTTCTCGAAGCCTTTACATTGTTCGGAGATGAATTATCGAAGCCCATTTGCTTATGCCGAGGGTAGCCTGATTTAACCTATTTTTTTGAAGTATTTGAAGGACTTTAGTTTTATGGCGGAAGTCGGACGTCTCCGAGCCGCATTATTTCGGCCATAGCCTTTTCATATGGCCGTAGTATTTATATTTGGTCGTAGCCTTTAGTCCCCGAGTGAGATGACCTCGGCCTTAATATCGAGGGTATGCCTTTTTAGGGGTCTTACAAGTTCGAATATATAGCCTTGGCCTTAATATCGGGGGTATGCCTTTTTTAAGTTCTTATAAGTTTTAGTATGCCTCGTTGAGGTCTTATAAGATTGAGTATGCCTCGTTGAGATCTTATAAGTTTGATGTTTCCTCATTGAGGTCTTATGATTTGATATTGCCTCATTGAGGTCTTATGAGTTTGAGTCTTTGATGACTCGATAAGTTAATTGTCGATGACAGTCCCCGAGTGGTCGGGATTTGTCCCTTGAGCCGTTTCATGTGAAAACAATATACTTCTTTGAGGCAAAAAGTGTTTTGATAAATAAGAATACTTCTTCGAATAATGAGTACATGTTTTTGTCCTCGGGGGCTCGACTATTCTACATGGACATGGTTCATTTGACCGTTTGGTCCATTATAACATTCTCCTATCGAGGCCCTCTTTGGCATAACTTGTTTTCTTCGAAAAGGTAACCTCTGAGGGTGATGCCCCCCAGTATTCGAGGTTGATTGAAAAAGGAGCCTTGAATACTTGTTGAGTTTTCCTTAGGTAGCATATAGACGTTTCCTCGTTAAAAACCTTGCCGGTAAAACCCATTTAGGATAAAACCCGATCTAAGGGAAAAAGAGTGCAACGCATGCTTTAAAACCCAAGTTCTTCGAGCTGAAGGGTGCTTCGACTCCTTTCAATCGAATACCTGTAACAAGTTAGTATGAAATATAAACGAAAAGGGAGAAGGTTCTACCTTAGCAATAATAGCATTTGAGCATCGATATGTTCCAATTTCTTGGCAGTTGTTCGCCTTTCATGGTGCTAAGTTTGTAGGACCCTTTGCCTACTACTCCGAGGACGCGGTACGGTCCTTCCTAACTAGGGCCTAGATTCCCTTCATTTGGGTTTCGAGTGTTGAGAGTGACTTTCCTTAGAACTAAGTCCCCGACTCCGAAGTAGCGGAGGTTCGTTCTTCTCTTGTAGTACCTTTCGGTCCTTTATTTTTGAGCGGCCATTCGAACTAGTGCAGCCTCACACTTTTCATCTAGTAGTTCGAGGGCGGTATTCATGGCCTCGTTGTTTGAGTCCTTGGTGGCATGCTGAAATATGATGCTCGGTTCCCCTACTTCGACTAGTATCAATGCCTCAGACCCATATACCAAAGAGAATGGGGTCTCCTTGTGCTCGACTTCAATGTTGTTCGATATGCCCATAGTACTTCGGGCAGCACTTCTCTCCACTTCCCCTTCGCATTCTCCAACTTCTTCTTTAAGTTTTGAATGATAGTTTTGTTTGTGGACTCGGCTTGAACATTTGCACTTGGGTGGTAAGGCTTCGAGAGAATCCTTTTGATTTTATGATCCTCGAGGAATTTCGTCACCTTGCTGCCGATGAACTGCTTCCCATTATCACACGTAATCTCGGAGGGGATCCCGAATCGGCATATGATGCGGTCCCATATGAAGTTGATGACTTCTTTTTATCTTATCTTCGAAGGCCTGCGCTTCTACCCATTTTGAGAAGTATTCAGTCATAAACAAGATAAATCTAGCTTTACCTGGTGTTGTTGGTAGGGGGCCGACGATGTCCATCCCCCATTTCATGAATGGCCACGGGGATAAGACTAAGTGTAGATGTTCACCAGGTTGATGTATCATCGGTGAGAATCTTTGACATTTGTTACATCTTCGAACGAACTCCTTGGAGTCCTTTTCCATGTTATCCCAGTAATACCCCTCTCTTATTACCTTTCGAACTAAAGAATCAGCACCGGAGTGGTTTCCACAAGTGCCTTCGTGGATTTCTTGTAGCACATAGTCGGTGTCCCCCGGTCCCAAGCACACTGCTAGTGGTCTGCCGAAGGTCCTTCTGTACAGTGTTCCATTCTCGTCGAGTGAAAATCAGGCTGCTTTGGCTCAAAAAGCCCTCGATTCCTTTGGGTTCGTGGGGAGCTTCCCATACTTCAAGTAGTCTATGTATTTATTTCTCCAATCCCATGTCAGACTTGCTGAGTTGATTTCTTCATAGACTTCTTCGATCACCTACTTTGATAGTTGTACGACAGTCCCCGGGATTATGTCATCTTCTTTAATCGAGGATCCCAAGTTGGCGAGTGCATCAGCCTCGCTATTCTGTTCTCGAGGTATGTGGACCAGGGTCCACTCCTTGAAGCGATGCAATGTCACTTGAAGCTTGTCTAAGTATCTTTGCATCCTATCTTCTCGAACTTTAAAGCTTCCATTTACTTGGTTAACTACCAAAAGAGAGTCACACTTTGCCTCGATGACCTCTGCTCCTAGGCCCTTGGCTAGTTCGAGACCTGCAATCATGGCCTCATACTCGGACTCATTGTTAGTCAACTTCGATGTTTTTATGAATTACCTAATTATGCCGCCCGTAGGTGGTTTTAGAACTATACCGAGCCCGCACCCTTTCACATTCGAGGCACCGTCAATGAAGAGGGTCCATGCCTCGATGATGTGCCTGTTTTTAATAGGAGTTCTTTTTCTACTTCGGGCACGAGGGTAGGCGTAAAATCGGCCACGAAGTCTGCCAAAATTTTAGACTTGATAGCCGTTTGAGGTCGATATTCGATATCGTACCCTCCAAGTTTGATGGCTCATTTGGCCAATCAGCCCGATAATTCGGGCTTATGCAAGGTGTTTCAAAGTGGATATGTAGTTAACACACATATAGGATGACACTGAAAGTATGATTTCAACTTTCTAGATGCACTTACTAATGCAAGAGCTAATTTTTCTAAGTGTGGATACCTGGTTTCAGCATCTCCCAGGATACGACTTATGTAATAAACAGGGAATTGCGTACCTTGTTCTTCACAAACCAACACGCCACTTACCGCAACTTCGGACACGGCCAAATACAAGTATATTATTTCATCCTCCTTCGGGGTATGGAGCAAAGGTGGGCTCGAGAGATACCGTTTTAATTCTTCCAAGGCCTGTTGGCATCCCGGAGTCCACTCGAAGTTGTTTTTCTTCTTGAGAAGGGAGAAAAAGTGATGAATCCGATCTGATGACCTCGAGATGAATCGTCCTAAGGATGTTATCCGCCCGGTCAGCCGCTGTAATGCTTTCACATTGTTTACCACGGTGATTTCCTCGATGGCTTTGATTTTGTCGGGGTTGATCTTGATCCCCCTGTTTGACACCATGAAGCCCAAAAATTTTCCCAAGCCGACTCCAAAAGAGCATTTCTCGGTGTTGAGCTTCATGTTGTATCTTCTTAGGATATTGAATGTTGCCTGCAAATGAGTCAAATGGTCCTTTGCGCGTAGGGACTTAAATAACATGTCATCAATGTAAACTTCCATAGACTTGCCTATTTGATGTTCGGACATCTTATTAACTAGGCGTTGGTATGTAGCTCCTGTATTTTTTAGCCCGAAGGGAATTGCATTATAGCAATATGTGCCATACTTCGTGATAAACGAAGTCTTTTCGTGGTCCTCCAGGTTCATTTGAATTTGATTTTACCTGGAGTAGGCGTCGAGAAAATTAAGGATCTCGTGGCCAGCCGTAACATCGATTAGACGGTCGATGTTTGATAGTGGGAAATAATCTTTAGGGCATGCTTTGTTCAAATCTTTGTAATCTACACAAATTCTCAGTTTATTTCCCTTTTTAGGGACTACTACTACTTTATCTCGCCATTCGGGGTATTTTACCTCCCTAATGAATCCTATTTTAAGAAGCTTAGTTACCTTATCTTTGATGAATGTATGCTTTACCTCGGATTGAGGCCTGCTTTTTTTCTTCACCGGTTTGAACCTGGGATTGACACTTAGTCGATGGGTGGTTACCTCCGATGAGATCCCTTTCATATCTAAATGGGACCAAGCGAAGCAATCAATGTTATCAATAAGAAATTGAATGAGTTTTTTCCTGAGTTTAGGGGTTAGTCCCGTTCCCAGGTATACCTTTTGTTCTGGGAGATGTTCGATCAATACTGCCTACTCGAGTTCTTCGATAGTGGACTTCGTTGCATCTGATTCCTCGGGGGCAACGAAGTCTCGAGGTATGAGGAAGTATTTTTCTCCGTCCTCGACCACCTATTCAGCGATCATTTGTCCCTCGGGCTCAATCGAGGGTATGTGTTGTGATTGCTATTTAGCTGCATGTTTGCCTTTTGATTTCTCCGAGGTTGATGGAGCTGATACTGGTGCCAAGTCATGCACTGCGAACATCTCTTTGGATGCATGCTGCTCTCCATACACCATTTTCACACCATTTTTTGTTGGAAACTTCATCATTTGATGAAGAATTGATGGTACTGCTCTTATGCTATGTATCCATGGCCTTCCAAGCAGGGCGTTATACCTCTTGTCACCTTTGATGACATGAAATTTGGTGACTTGTATGGTCCCAGCCACGTGGACTGGGAGGATGATTCCCTCTTCGTTGTTTCACTCGCCATGTTGAACCCATTCAGGACTCGAGAGGCGGGTATGATTTGGTCGAGCAGCCCGAGCTGCTCCACGACCCTTGACCTGATTATATTGGTCGAACTACCTGGATCCATGAGCACACGTTTAACTTGAACTTTATTTAAAAGGAAAGAAATTACCAGTGCATCATTATGAGGATGAGATAAGGCCTCGATGTCTTCTTCGCTGAATGTGAGGGTATTCTCGGGAATGTAGTCCCGAGAGCGCTTCTCCCTTGTGATAGATACTTTCGTTCGTTTGAATATGGGTTCCCGCGAGACATCAAATCCTCTGATGATCATGTGAATGACATGTTGGGGCTCTTCTGGTTAATTCTTCATGTTTGCATCTCTCTCTCGAAAATGGTTCTTGGCCCGGTCGCTGAGGAGCTCTCGAAGGTGCCCTTCGTTGAACAAATGGGCTACCTCCTCTCGAAGTTGTCTGCAATCCTCGGTCCTATGACCGTGAGTGACATGGTATTTGCATATTAAGTTGGGGTTCCTCTGGGAAGGATCTAATTGTATGGGCTTGGGTCACTTGATATCTCTAATCTTGCCTATGGCTGATACGATGTCTGAGGCATCGAAGCTGAAATTATACTCTGACAATTGGGGTGCCTCCAACGGCCCCATATGCCTGTCAAACCCAGTTTTGCTCATGAGTCCCCGGTAACTTTGGCCTCGATCCGCCTTTCGATCATTTCGACGTATATTACGTCACAAAGCGTTTCTTCGATCTTCGCATAGGGTTGGTATCTTTCCTTGTTCGGTCTCGGCTCCCTTTCTGCGTTCCTCGATTCTTTTGCTAATATCCTGCTTGGATATACTGAGCCTGAGGGGGATCCCAATTGGTCGTTCTCAACCCTGATCTTCGATTGATACTTGTTGTGCACATCCGCCCAAGTTATGGCGGGATACTCGATCAAATTTTGCTTCAGCTGCTTCGAAGCTATCGAGTTTCGTTCGTTCAATCCCCGAGTGAAGGCTTGCACTGCCCAATCATCGAAGACATGTGGTAATTCCATTCGCTCCATCTGGAAACGGGATACAAACTCCCTTATCATCTCGTTCTCTCTTTGTTTGATTTGAACACATCGGACTTCCTTTTAGCAACTTTTATGGAACCAACATGTGCCTTTACAAATGAGTCTGCCAACATGGAAAATGAATCTATTGAATTCGGGGGTAGGTTATGATACCGCATCATAGCCCCCCTGGATAAGGTTTCTCCAAATTTCTTCAACAGGACAGACTCGATCTTGTCGTCCTTTAAATCATTTCCTTTTATACCACAAGTATATGTGGTAATATGCTCATTGGGATCTGTGGTCCCATTGTATTTTGGGATGTCGGTATCCTGAACTTCTTCGGAATGGGCTTCGGAGCAGCACTTGGTGGGAATGGCTTCTGCACTAACTTCTTCGAATCCACTCCCTTCAAAATCGGGGGTGCTCCCAGGATCTGGTCGACTCTCGAGTTGTAGGTTTCTACTTTTTTATCGTTATCCTCTATCTTCTTTTCTCCCGACTTGAACGTTTTAGTGAGTTCTTCGAGCATCCTCATGATGGTGGGGTCAGTTCCTGACCCATTATTGCTCGATCTTTCTAGTGTTGGCTCAACCCGGGGAGCTATTTCCGGTCCTGCTGTGCTCGGAGTCTTTTGCTGACTCTACAATTGAGAGATAGCAATTTGTTGTGCTTGCAACATGTCGAAGATTACTTGTAGACTAACTACTCTTTCTTCTCGAGCCTGTGTCCTTTTGTGTGTCAGGTTGGTCCCCTCCGCGTATACTTCCTTCAGTATCAATACCCAAATCGATGTGCAAAGCAATATGTGAACCTACGTCGACAGGGTTTGGTGCTGGTGTTACCATAGGGTTTAGCGGTGGCACGCAGGCCCTTGGAGCCGTTGCACTGTTTTCTCCATGGAAACCAAGACCGTCATTTACAGGTGTGTTTGCTAAGTTAGGCATATTTTAACATGAAATCAAAGAATCTTTGGACAAGAAAAAGTGTGAACAATAACTTGTGTTATCAGAAAACTAGCACCAAAATAACCACTATAATCTTTATCCCCACGGTGAGCACCAAACTGTTTACCTCGAAAATGGTGTTAACAATTATACTTGATTTGTGGTTCTAAAAAATGAGATTTATTCCAATACTAGTAAATAATCAAGAAATGATACGTGTAAGTGAGGAGAATGTGATAATCGAACCAGTGTTGCTAAAGGAACGAGGGCCTCTAGCTTGGTGATTTCAAGGCCTCGAGGCTAGCTTAGTGACAAATAAGTATGAACAACTGATGAAGAACAATAAAGTTAAAGAATAACCTTGAGCACAACAAACAAGAAAAGCAGAGTGGAATATTCTATAGCAGTGAATTTCATACCATTACAAATGATTGGGGTCCCCTTTATATAGGAGGGGAAAACCTCTAATATGGTACATTTATCATTATGACAAAGAATACTATTGGTACAACTGTATAACGGTTTAGTACGGAGTTGTACTATCTCTGGCAGACCTTATCATCTCTAACCACGTGCCCTTGGAAATTTCCCCCCTTTCCATGACGATCATCGATTTTACACTGCTTCGAGGTAAGCCGTGGTGGGCCTTCGATATACTCTCCTGAGATATGCCTTATTGAGGTCGAACTTCAGACTCTACTTCGAGCCTCTCGGGCTCGGAATGTCGCAGACCTCGAAATCGGACTCCTCCGATTTCGGCCGTATACAATGATCCCTGGGTATGGTATAGAAAACTTGGTCATGCTAGCATGCATACAATTTTAAAACTTTCCAAACGTGATCTTTTCATTGGTCTTCTAATCAAAAGATCAAATTTGTGATGCATGTCAGTTAGGAAAACAAACCTAGTCTTCTTTTAAAGTCAAAAATATTGTCTCTACTACAAAACCTCTTCAACTTTTGAATATGAACCTCTTTGTCCCAACCAGAACCGCTAGCATTGGTGGTAGAAAATATGCCTTTGTTATAGTAGATAATTTTTCTCGATTTACCTGGGTTATTTTTCTGAGTCATAAAGATGAAGCTTTAAGGAATTTTGAAGTCTTTTGCAAGAAGGTACAACGGGAAAAAGGGATATTACATTTCTGCTATAAGGAGTGATCATGGAGGAAAATTTGAAGGCAGAGCATTTGAAAATTTCTGCAATGATCAAGGAATTTCTCACAACTTCTCTTCTTCCCAGGATCACCTCAACAAAATAGTATGGTAGAACGCAAAATAGAACCTTGCAAGATATGGAAAGAACTATGATTGTGGAAAACTCTCTTCCACACCACTTCTGGGCAGAAGCTGTAAGTACCACATGTCACATCATTAACATATGTCTGATTCGACCTATTCTCAAAAGACTCCATATGAGATATGGAATGGTAAAAGACCCAACATCAGTTACTTTCATCAATTTGGCTGCAAATGTTTTATCCATAACAATGAAAAAAGATAAACTTAGAAAGTTTGATCCAAAAAGCGACGAAGGTATTTTTTTTGGATACTCTCCTTCAAGTAGAGAATATAGAGTTTTTAATAAAAGAACCTTATCTATTGAGGAATCCATTCATGTTGTTTTTGTGGATACTAACCCTCGCTCAAGGAATGAAAAACTTCCTGAAGAAGAGGAAATTTTCATAGTTCCAAAATCTATTTTTACAGATAAGGACATTCACGATGAGGTGACTAATCGGCAACGTCAGTCGATTGACAGCCACATGGAAAACCAAGAATCACCTACAACAAAACAATCAACTTCAGGAGTAGCCCCAGCTGTCCCCAAATGAATGGAAAAGTGAACCTGGATATCCCCATAAGTTCATTATAGGAAATCCTCAAGAAGGCATTACCACCAGAAGATCTTAAAAGCTCAACTCTCACATGACTTTAATATCTCAACTTGAGTCAAAAAAGGTTGATTATGCTCTCAAAGATGACAACTGGGTCAAATCCATGAAAGAAGAACTTGAACAATTTGGAAGAAATGAAGTATGGAACTTAGTTCCAAAACCTTCTAATGCATTAATTGCAGGAACAAAATGGGTTTTCAGAAACAAGGTGAATGATTCTGGTCAAGTAGTTCGCAACAAAGCAAGGCTAATCGCTCAAGGTTACTCATAGCCAGAGGGAATTGACTATGATGAAACGTTTTCTCTTGTGGAAAGGTTTGAATCCATTTGAATATTGCTTGCCTTTGCTGCTCATAAAGGGTTCTGACTATATCTGATGGATGTAAAAAGTGCCTTCTTAAATGGATATATTTCTGAAATAGTGTATGTGAAACGACTTCCTGAGTTTGTAAACAACAGTCTCCCAAATCACGTCTTCAAGTTATTAAAGGCCTTATACGGACTCAAACAAGCCCCCCGAGCCTGGTATAAAAGACTAAGATCTTTTCTGTTAAATCATGGCTTCAAACGAGGTAATATTGATACAACTCTATTTATTAAGCGTTCAAATTCAGGTAATCTTATTACTCAAATTTATGTAGATGATATTAATTTTGGAAGCTCTAACTCTGAAAGGATATTTTGAAAAGAGCATGATGGGAGAGTTGACTTTCTTCCTTGGCTTACAAATTAATCAATCTTCCAAAAGCATCTTCATCAACCAAACCAAACACACAAATGAGCTTATTAAAAAGTTTGGTATGGAGAATGCAAAGCCTAGTGGAGCTCCCATGAGTCCGTCAACAATTCTTGAAGAAGACAAATACGGGAAAAGTGTCGATGAAAATATGTACAGGGCAATGATTGGATCCCTTCTATATCTCATGGCTAGTCGACCAGATATAATGTTCAGTGTTTGTAAGTATGCAAGATTTCAGTCGGCTCCAAAGGAATCTCATTTGCCTGCGGTAAAACGTGTCATTAGATATCTTATTGGGACCACTGAATTAGATTTATGGTATCCTCACTATAACAATTTTTATTTAAAAGGTTTTTCATATGCACACTTTGCAGGTACACTAGTGTTATTTGTTTATCAAAAAAAATTATGCATCATTCTAGGATAAAACATATAGAAATTAAGCATCATTTAATTTGTGATCATGTTACTAAAGGTGATATAGTGTTAGAATTTATTAATACTGAATCTCAACTTGCTGATACCTCTTTTGGAAGAACGTTTTTTTTTCTACTGCGTAGTAAGATTGGAATCCTGTCTATTGCGTGAAATCTTTTAAATATTTGTAAATATTTTACTTCCTTTTATAAGTTTGCGTAAGTGATAGGCTTCATTAATTTGATGTGAGTGTAATTATTACTTTCCTTTGGTGCCACCGAAGCAACTCCTTAGAAATGTCACTTTAAACTGTTCCTAACCCTTTCTCTAACCAATGCAATCCTTCAATCTCCCAAGTGGCTAAATCGGTACGCCGTCTTCTCTCATTATTTCTCACTTCTCACCAAACTCTTCTACCATGGCTAAGAAAAATCTCTCATCTTCCACTGTCACAAGACAAAGCAGGCGGTTCCTAAAAAACTCAAAACCCTGAAGAAATAATCGACCTTGAGTCATCCCTTGACTCAGACCCTCTCAAAACTGATAATGAGAGTAGTGACTCGTTGGAAGATCAAACGCTAAGCCATAACAAAGTCGGGAAGAGATCCATGGATCAAACCCTCAAAAGGCCTGCATGCAAAAAGCAGAAAGTGGAAAGAACTGATTTTGGGCCTGAGGAAAAAACAGAAATTCTACGGTCCAATTGAAAAGTTAAGGTTTGAATCCTATAAGTCAAAATTTATGGCTTATGGGCACACTGTAAGTCTCTCTCTTATGAAGGATGTTCATCGTGATATTGTTTCAATTTTTGACTTTCAAAGCTTTTATCCTCTATTTGATATTATTGGAAATATTGTGTATGAAGAACATGTGCGAATGTTCTATGCGATTCTGTTTTTAAATGACAAAGATGACTTGGAGTCAATGGTTCTAGGTACCCGTATTGTACTTGAGAAAAATTTTATGCTAATTTTTATGGTTATGATGTATTTGTTCAAAATTCCTGGCCAAAAACTTTGAAGTGTCCCTAGAAGAGGCAAAATCCACCTTGTCTAACCCCCCCCCCCC
>ML408902.1:22784-40245 GCA_005239525.1 Nicotiana knightiana
CCTAGAAGAGGCAAAATCCCCCTTGTCTAACCCCCCCCCCCCAATCGTGTATTAGCTCACATGATTGCAACTACCCTTCTTCCTAGGACTGGATCTTTCAACACTTTAACCACTAGAGATATTTTTGTCTTTTACTGTCTTGTGAACAACAAAAGACTTGACTGGTTTGTGTGAATTTGTCAGTATATACTTGAAAGTATTAGAGATATAACATCCTATACTGCTTGTTTACTCTATGGTCTGCTTTATTTCCCACATTCTAGAAGTAATCAAGGTTGATCTAGCACATTTTTCTCCCAAGTTTATCTTAAGTACATATGATAAAACAACCTTTGCTATGATGGGCTACACTCTAAGTGAAGATGAATGGGTTAGAAGTGCCAAATTGGAAGCACTCCAGTACAGGTTGAGCCAACCACTGAACCACCAGAGACTCAGTCGACTGTTGCCAACAACCTACATCAAATTCAACAAGGAATCGATGGAGTAAAGACCATGCTCATTTCCATGAAAGAACAGGTGGACAAGATTAGGCATTCAACTCCATGACAAAGAAAATGGACAAACTCACTAAAGAAGTTGAAACCTCCTATGACTCTTTCTGTACCAAAGTGATGAATACCCTGAAATACTATGGAGGAACTGAGGCCCACTATGTGTGTGTGTTTAAGAAACAATGTCTTCTGGTACTATTTTTTTTCTTTGGTCTGTAAGAACCATTATCATATGCCTCGGCTGAAGGCATAATATCTGCTACTTTATCTGCCATGCTTATTATCTGCTACATTGCATGTTACTTTTTGCCTACACTTTCTTCTTTCTTTTTGATTGATGTCAAAGGGGGAGTAGAGAAATGCAGAGCTGCAACTCAGGGGGGAGCAGTATCAAAATTCAGGCGTGCATAAAATCAGGGGCGGCCTTCACTAAAAGGGAAGTGTCGTCTGCTCTGTTTACTCCTTTTGATTGTCATCATAAAAAAAGAGAGATTGTTACACCTAAGTTTCAATGATGACAACAGTGAAAATCTAATCTATCATACTTGATTGCAGGAAATCAGGATGACAATGCTATCAAAAGGAAATACGATCAAGTGAAATCAGGATGACAATGTTATCAAATGAAATAAGATCAAGTGCAGCCGATATGGGGAAGCCAGTTCGTAAATTAAGGAGAGTTATGGAAAAAGGAACAGAAGATTCTAGTGATTTATCAATCAAGCCAAGTCGCAAATCACCCCCTTAATCAGGAACGCGAAAAGGAAAGAAGATCATTGAATCCATCCCGTCTTGTAAGCGGGATTCAGAGGCAACTCTTGGGTCAAATCTCTTAGAACATTTTTTCCTCAATCAATGGTCAATCTGCAACGGATAGTTCAAAAAGAAGATTACAAGATCTCAAAACCCTCATATAAGAAAGCTGGAAGACTGAAGAAAAAGTTACGCAACTTAATACAAGTTTCTATATCATTCTAGTTTTAGTACAAACACTGTATTCTTGAGTTTACAAGTATCACAAAAGATAGGAAGAGTTAGAAAGAAAAACAAGAGTTGTGTCAAGTTTAGACAAACACTGTTGCTGAATATTGTTAGTGGTGAACAAACTAAAACCAGAACTGTTGTAACGACTCAATATTGAAGATCTAAGAGAATCCTTGTAACCCAAGGGAACTGGATATAAATAACACACCGGTACTGAATCAATATAAAATTTCTATGTCTTTACTGCTTTTACTTCTGCACAATTTAATCCTGCTGTGATCGAACCTGCTGGAAAATTTTAATCGACTAATTCCCTCTCTAATCAACTGTTTTTAAATCGGTTACAATTTACCTGTCTTGTACTTTCACAACAAATTCTTCCGCTTGCCAAAAGATACGAGGATAACTTTGATCCTTTTCTATCATAAGTAAAAGAAGGGAAAGAAGGAATATAAAAATTTTCAGTCAGCTTATAAAAAATGCCACTGCACTCACTACTCTTTCGTAATAATATGCAAGAACCTAATTAGAATAAAATACTCTATCCATTATAATTTTTATGTCTACTATTCTTTTTAGTTTGTTTAGAAGAAAACATTGTATTTTTACATATAGTAAGTTTTCAATTTGAATATTCTCATTTTGCCCTCAACGATACTTCCTTATAAGAATGATATGACGTGTACGAGATCACAAAATTCAAATGATATTTTTGGTATGTTACATGTTTTGAGATTACAATATTCAAATGATATTTTTGTTATATTATACACACTGTTAATTTAAGATCGCAAATTTAATTTTTTTATTTATATTCTTAAACTTCATGTCCAATTAAATTAGTACGTTAAAAAAGGTATAGATTTTTTATTAACATTAGGAAGAAAGAAAGAAAAGATAAATGAGTTAACCTTACAGAACCCGTACGCTGCTTGGCCATCTTTATAGAAACATTATGTGAGTTAGGGGGCGATGCTTTTAGAAACTATAAAGCAGCCATTTTCTCATTATTTAAACATATAGAAGAATGATTTTTCTTAACCACATAGTTTTCTGACTTTCTTTCTTCATACTACTTTCTTAGTGTGTAAGTATTAACCTATCAAATCAAAAGGCAGCTAATGCTGCAGAGTTGCAAGAGAAACCGTTGATGAAGTCCACCAATACAATCAACTATTGTCCATTTGACAGGTCAATGTTCTACAAATTAGTAGAATTTCAAGAAAAAGTGGAAAGTGCAGAGCAAATTAGACCCCAAAATAAAAGTTGTAGAGCCCCGTGCTGGGCCACTTTGCTTTTGTATTTTCCTGAATAAATACAGTGATTCAAATATGCAAAAAAGCAAGCACACAATTCAAATCCAAACATCAATGTCCTAACTTTAGTTCCTACTCTCATTACCTTTAGCAAATAGTATAATAAAACAACAACAAAGGGGTCCATCACCTCCCTTAATCAAAAGCTTCTTTCCCTTTTACTTTCCTTAATCCACTTCCAACTTCATCTTAATAAGTAGATCCAAGATTCATTTGTTCTTCTTTCCACTCATAATTCATTTGCCATGACTTCCTCTGAGAGCTTGAGCTTCTTTTCTCCGGAATATTCCTCTCCTAAGATGTTTCCCCTTACTCCATCGCCGTTACCACCACCACCACAAGTACCATCACATAAACGCGGCGTACCAGTACCATCTCCTATGAACCAAATTGTCATGCCAAAACATGCCCTGAATCAACCTTTGACACCTGAAATCCCATTTGAAAGCAAGACAAAACCAGTACAATATGTTGTACCACGACAACGTAGACGGACAAATCCTGGAGTATGGTTTGTTGCAATTCTATGCATGATATTCTGCTTACTTCTGATATGTTTTGGGATTGTCACATTGATCATATTCCTTTCCATTAAACCAAGAAATCCATTGTTTGATACTTCTAATGCTAGCCTCAGTCTCATCTACTTAGACTCCCCACAATATATGAATGGTGATTTTACATTTGTTGCAAATTTCACCAATCCAAACAGGAAACTTGATGTGAGATTTGAACATTTGGATATTGAGCTTTATTTTTCAGATAGTCTAATAGCAACTCAAGTTCTTCAACCTTTCACTCAGAGGCGACACGAAACACGGCTAGTACCCGTTCACATGATATCTAGCTTGGTTTATTTGCCACCAATTTCAGCCTTCAAACTCCAAAAGCAGGTCCTAAGCAACAGAGTTGTTTATAACATCAGAGGAACTTTCAAAGTCAGAGTTAATATTGGCCTAATTCATTACTCTTACTGGTTACACGGGAGATGTCAGTTAGAGATGACAAGTCCACCTGCAGGTGCTCTTATTACCCATAGTTGTAGAACAAAGAGGTGAAATGGTTAAAAAAAAAAAAGATTATTACTTCTGTATATTGCATACTTTAGTACACCAATTTGATTTGATTTGATTTGATTTTCATTTTATCCTTGTGGAATAATGCTTTAAGTAAGCGCACAGGAATTATTCGCACCTGTAATGGATTCTAATAACATTATAAAAGCTACGACACCTCAATCCCAATCAAGATGGGACTGGCTATATAAATTCTCATTTTCCATGTTCCTTCATTTATGTCCGTCTCAATCCAATATTACCTAAACTCTGTTTTTTTAACACTAGTAAGTTCCCTACAGTATAGCTCAATAATTGGAAGGACAAAAGGCTCTGATCAATTTAGGCAATTGTCTCTTTTTCTTTTCCTCTCATTTTGCCCCAAGAAACTAGCCCTATTATTTACACCTCTGACCTCTTTAATAAAATTAGCTTTAAAACTGCTATATGTTCTGTAAAGGGGTGCCAGCTAACTTGTACTGCTAGTATATTTTGTCAATTCCTCGTTGTTTAAAGTAGCTGAGATAGCAAAGCAGAATATTCAGGAAGCACTTAGGAAGAGATTTACGAGTCACTTTTTGAGCAATCTTTACCTGTTACTTGTTTCTGATTCATTAGTAAATCAAACCAAGTGGGAACTTATTAAACATTGCATTTACACTACTTAGCAAGACAGAATGTGATGATAAGATAATCTGCTCTCTTCACAAACAAGACCTACTGGAGACATTTAGACAAAGTGCCCAACACAAGCTGCACTATCTAGAATTGTACCTTGAAAGAACATACTATAATGTACAAAAACAAATATGTTATTTGGAAATGAAAAGCTTTCCTAATGCTGCACAACACTAGATGATCAAAGAGCCTCATCACTAACACATCGCATAAACCCACACTTGAAAGTTACTACGGTATTAACGATTAGCTGCTAAAACAATTAATGTACTGTATACGGTCGAAATCGGGCAATACCCGATTTCGTAGGCATGAGAGCTGCGTCGAAGGTAAGCTCGTAAGGGGCCAAGCCCGAGTTCGAAGATGGAATATTTGGCATGGAAATCAGGGTGTTCGTTGGAGACCGAAATCGGGCATGACTAGCTTCGAGTGAAGTGTGATAACGGAACGGCGATATATTAGCAACCGAGCGAAGATCTCAGCGGAAATCCCGAAGCAGATCGAATCAAGTGGTTATTGACGCCAATTGTGGGATTTATTTTCGTTATTAGAATTGTACCTTATTTAGGATTCCTCTGTTATATAAAGAGGGATCACATTCGTTTGTAAAAGAATTATTATCATTCACTGATAAAAATATATACGCTGCTCTATTTCTCTTACTTTCATTATTGTTCACTATTGTTCTTTACTGTTCTTATTATCGAACCTCGAGACCATCTCGAATCGAGGCCGAACGCACTGCTAGTACACTTGTTTGATTTATTTATTGTTCAAATTTATTCATTTAGTTTATTGTTTATCATTGGTATTGAATTAGATCACGTATTCTTAAAACCACAATATAAGTTTAATTGTTACTCGGATTTTAGGATAAACAGTTTGGCGCCCACCGTGGGGCTAAGGATAATAGTGATTGTTCAGTACTGATTCTGGTAAAACACACTATTTTACGCTTGTCTTTGTCATGAATTTTTGCTTTCAAGTTAAAACATGTCAAACTCACATAACGCATCCACACACGGTGAGAATGGCCTCAGACTTCACGGGGAAAACAAAAATATGATTGCTTCAGGAATCGAGGTGCCACAGGCTAATCTCGGAGGAATACCGCCTGTTAACCCGGTCGACGTCAATTCACACGTTGCTTTGAATGCGGACTTAGGCGCAAATCATGAGGGGAGTGTACGCGGAGAAGGCTGGTCTGATGGCCAAGGTACACATAGAAGAGGAGACGAAGAAGTTAGTCTCTAAGTTATATTTGAAATGCTTCAGGCTCAACAAGCTGCCATTGCTCAGTTAAAAAATCAATACAAATCTCCAAATAGGGTCGAGCCGGAGGTTACTCACCGTACCGAGCCAGTAATGGAAAGATCGAGTGATAACATATCAGGGACCGATCCCGCTATAATGAAAATGCTCGAGGAGCTCACTAAGAGAATTGAATCAGGAGAGAAGAAAATCGAAGTCAATGATAAAAAAGGTAGAGACTTATAACTCTCGAGTTGATCAGATACAGGGGGCACCACCAATCTTGAAAGAAATGTATTCGAAGAAGTTTGTACAAAAGCCTTTCCCTCCGAGTGGCTCCGAGGCCCATTCCAAAGAAGTTTCGCATGCCTGACATACCCAAATATAACGGGACCACCGACTCCAATGAGCATGTTACCTATTACACATGCGCCATTAAGGGTAATGATTTGGAGGATGACGAGATCGAGTCTGTGTTGTTGAAAAAGTTCGGAGAAACCCTGTCGAAGGGAGAAATGATTTGGTATCACAACCTACCACCAAATTCCATCGATTCATTCGCTATGTTAGCGGATTATTTCGTAAAAGCGCACACCGGGGCCATCAAGGTCGCAACAAGGAAATCAGAGTTCTTCAAGGTAAGAAAAAGGGATAATGAGATGCTAAGGGAGTTCGTGTCTATTACAACCCATATTCACGTACGTTGGCTCATGCCATAAGTTAATCGACGTAAACATGAGAAGATATTATCTTTGAGATGATAAGAAGTTAATCCTATTGATCTTAAATGATACAAGAGTGTATAAGAGTGATTAACACGTATTAGAAGTTAAACGAATCAAAGATATTGTAACTCGTATTTTTGGGTAAACCTAGGGGTGCTTGATATTCTCAAGAGGTCGTGTTTTAAGGTATTTGAATCATATAATATCCGTATCATAGTCTTGAAGTCAAATGAGTTATGAAGCAAAAGTCGACAAGAGTTGTCGCAACTTAGGTTCATAGTTTTACTTAAACTTTAGATCAAATGTTATTAAGCTTTTCTCCCAATATACTTGGAATTACAGGGTGATATACCCATCAAATTTAAGATCTATGAGTCTAGTTTACAACTCACTAAACCTCTTATAAATATGACATTGGGGTAGAGAGATATAGACATTTTCGCAAGACTGCACAAGCTGCTACGTGACAAGTAGGTGGGTCACCTACTTGGTTAAATGATAGCCCAAGAAGAGGCAATTTCGGGTCATCCAAAGAGCCCATTAAAAGGCTTATCTCCTTCAATATATCCCTCATTATATTTCACAAATAACCAGAACTAAACTCCTGCAAACTTCCTCCCAAAAGTTATCCACAAACCCTAATTGATTTTCCCTCTCTTACAAGTTCAAATTGGGGGTAAACCCTAGAGTTTGAAGAACCAAGATAAGGGCTGAGTTATCCAGAAAGTAAGGTGAGTTTAATTATATATTTCATCCATTTTTTGTGCTGAAATTCATGGTAATTCTTTATATACTTGTAAGAACTCACGGGACGGTGATCGGAAGCCGTGAGTTCGAGTTATTCACTTGTAGCGGACTGTTTTGTGTTGTTGTTGGGCTGCGTGTTTTACTACTGTATTGTGGAGTTTTTTAGGTGGAAGGGTGTGGAGAAACATCATATAGATGTAGGGTTGTGGGCTGGTCTTTCGTCGTAACATTTCCGGGTCGTTTGACACAACTACGGTGGTCGTCTTATGTATGAAGTTATTAGGTTGTGTGTGGACTGTTTTGGGAGGCTCAATTTGATTATTATTGATGTTGTTTGGGCTGTTCGGTGATTGTTTTGACTTGTGTGAAGTCATATATATAAGGGAGGTGTTGTCCATTTCATCGTAAAATAGGTTGTGGTCGATAAACAATAGTTATGACGCTTAAATGATAACGATAGTGTCGTTTCTCTTATTGTAGACTAAGGAGTTGTGATAATTGCATAGCTCGAGATTGGGGAAGTATATACAAGGTATGAGAGGCTATCCCTTTCCTTCTTTTGCACCACTCCGATTGTACATAATGCAATGAACGAGCTTCCAAAGATACTCTACTCTTAGAAGCTAGCAGTACTTACATTGTTTCCCTTCTTATGGAACAATTGATGTTGGGGTTGCTCCTCTTCTTCTTATGTTATCAATGTTGTTGGTACTTCCTGATTCTTATAATATTCTTGATGAAGAGTTAATCCTAATAATGTGTACGGAGAATATCGACCTTACGTCACTCCGAAATGTTTAGAACATGATTCCAATGAGTCCTACATGCATTATATATATGTATCTATTTTACTCTACCGAGCCGCACTATAGCCGGCCGGGTATGGCACCTATTGTGAAACCACTGATCAGTTGGATTTACCGAGTCCTCGTTGAGGCCGGGTATGATATGATGATGATGATTCCCACAGAGGCGGATGTTGATACGATAATGATGATGCCCACAGAGGCGGATGTTTTTAAAAGATTATGTGTATATATGTATCATGCATTTCATATTACTTTCTCTTAGAAGCACTGAGATGTTACAGGTTGTATCTTCTCTACCTCTCTTTACATTATTGTTCATATTTATATTGACCTGCCTTACATACTCAGTACATTATTCGTACTGACGTCTTTTTGATTGGTGGACGCTGCAGGTCCTGATAGACAGGTAGACGCAGTTCCCCCACCACAGTAGGCTTTCCAGTTCAGTGTTTATTGGCGATATCCCTTCTCCGGACTTGCCGTGGTCTTGGTATGCATTTTTGGTCATAGATATTATGGGTATGTCGGGGCCCTGTTCCGACTATGTTGCATTACTTATGCTCCTTTAGAGGCTCATAGACAAGTGTCGACTTATGTATGGTTTGGTATGCCTAGTTTTGTTGTATAGTCTTTCATGGAAGCGTGGTAGCTCCTAACTTATATGTAGTTTCTTGGCAGTCTTGTTATCCCATGTTATCCATGTTCATTCCATTATCTATCATTGTTTGGTGTTCATAATCCATATCTACCACTTATATTGATCTCGTCGGCCCTTAAAGATAATAAGAAGATTAGATAAAATGTACGTTGGTGCTCGGCAAGTATGGCTTGGGTACTAGTCATGATCCTCCAGTTTGGGTCGTGACAGTGTCCGGATTCCAAATGGAGCGCATGGAGTTGCCACGGTTCACAGATGATTGGTCGTTCAATCTTTCACCCAAGGGTTGAATGAACGGAGTTCGATAGCATCACGTCAGTTGAAACAAAATTTGATCAAGTACCCTACAGTAACTTGGACAGATGTTCATAATCGATATCAATCGAAGATCATGGTCGAGGAAGACCAATTAGGAGATCCTTCCGATTCAATGCATCCAAACAGGTCGACAGGTAAGAATCAGAGGGACGTCGATAGAGAGCCAAGGTAGAATAAAGATCGGTACCAACCATATATTACAGATCGAAAGAACAACGGTCCAGGATGCAATTCCACCCAGAACGATCGAAGAGGTGATCAAGGACAAAGTTCTCGAGGACTTATGAGCAAGACTGGTTTTGACAAGTATGTAGATCCCACAGAGGCACCTCGTCTATCGAAATATAATTTCAGCATCGATGCCTCAGGCATCGTATCAGCTATCGAAAGAATCAAGGACACTAGGTGTCCCAGACCCATACAGACCAATCCTTCCCAAAGAAACCCAAACTTAATGTGCAAGAATCATG
This sequence comes from Nicotiana knightiana, assembly GCA_005239525.1. Classification (NCBI taxonomy): domain Eukaryota; kingdom Viridiplantae; phylum Streptophyta; class Magnoliopsida; order Solanales; family Solanaceae; genus Nicotiana; species Nicotiana knightiana. Next base: position 32,290 of record ML408902.1, read on the forward strand.
GCACGCTCGGTCATAGGGCCGAAGATTGCAGGCAATTACGGGAGGAGGTATCCTGTCTATTCAACAAGGGCCATCTTCGAGAAATTCTCAGCGACCGAGCAAAAAATCATTTCAGGGAAAGGGACGCCAATAGGAAGAATGAACAAGAAGAACCACAACATGTCATTCATATGATCGTTGGTGGGGTCATCGTTCCACAGGGACCCATATTCAAACGCACTAAGGTGTCAATAGAGAGGAACAAGCCCGAGACTATGTGCCCAAAGGCACCTTGTCATTCAATGACAAAGAAGCAGAAGGCATTTCTCAGCCCCACAACGATGCTCTGGTAATTTATATCTTATTAAATAAAGTTCAAGTTAATCGCGTTTTGGTGGATCTAGGTAGCTCGACAAACATCATTGGATCAAGGGTCGTGGAACAACTCGACCTACAAGATCAAATCGTACCTGCATCTCGAGTCTTAAACAACTTCAATATGGCTAGTGAAAAAACTAAAAGAGAGATTATCTTACCGGTCGTGGATGGAACTGTTCAAGATAACAAATTCCACGTCATCGAAGGTGACATGAGATATAATGCGCTACTCGGAAGGCCTTGGATCCACAACATGAGGGCAGTACCCTCGACCCTCCACCAAATGATCAAGTTCCAGCGACGGATGGTGTAAAAACAGTATACGGGGAACAACATGCCGCAAAGGAAATGTTTGCGATTGAGGAGGTAACACCGATCTCGACACCATCATCCTCGAAAAAGGTCGATCACCAAAGGTAAACAGGAAACCAAATAGCAATCACCGCACCCAACCTCGACCAAGTCGGAGAAATAAGTAATAGGAGAAGAAGAAGAAGAAGAAGAGGAGGAGGACTTCCTGACCCTCGAACCTTTATTGTTCCTGAAGATTCGGATGCTACCAAATCAATGGTCGAAGATCTGGATCAGGTTAGACCGATCGAGTACCTGCCTGAGCGAAAGGTATACCTAGGAACAGGGTTAACCCCCGAACTCAGGAAAAAACTTATTCAATTTCTTATTGATAACATAGATTGTTTTGCATGGTCTCATTTAGACATGACAGGGATCCCACAAGATATAACGACGCATCGATTAAGCCTGGACTCTAAGTTCAGACTGGTGAAGCAAAAGAGAAGACCCCAGTCTGAGGTAAAGCACGCCTTCATAAAGGACAAGGTAACTATACTTCTCAATATAGGATCCATTCGGGAGGTAAGATACCCCGAATGGTTAGCCAATGTAGTCGCAGTCCCTAAAAAAGGGAACAAACTTGGAATGTGTGTAGACTATAAGGACTTCAACAAAGCGTGTTCCAAAGATTCTTTTCCGCTTCCCAACATCGATCACATGATCGATGCCACGACCGGCCTTGAGATCCTTACTTTTCTCGATACCTATTTCGGGTACAAGCAAATCCAAATGGACCCGGAAGACCAAGAAAATACCTCTTTTATCACCAAGTATGGAACATATTGTTATAATATAATGCCCTTCGGGCTAAAAAATGCAGGAGCTACTTACCAACGCCTAGTAAACAAAATGTTCGAAGAACAAATAGGTAAGTCAATGGAAGTTTATATCGATGACATGCTAGTTAAGTCCCTGCGTGCATATGACTATTTGGCTCATTTGCTGGAGACGTCAAGATCTTAAGGAAATATAACATGAAGCTCAACCCCGATAAATGTGCTTTTGGGGTCGGTTCGAGCAAATTCCTTGTCCTCATGGTATCGAACTAGGGGATTAAGATCGACCCCTATAAGATCAAGGCCATCGAATACATCACCATCCTGGATAGTGTAAAGGCCGTGCAAAGGTTGACTGGACGGATAGCTGCCTTGGGACGATTCATCTCGAGGTCATCAGATTGAAGCCACAATTTTTTCTCTCTACTAAAAAAGAAGAACAATTTCGCCTGGACTCCGGAGTGTCAACATACATTGGAAAAATTGAAGCTATACCTATCAATTCTACCACTGCTTCATACTCCGAAGGCAGAAAAGAAAATTTACTTATACTTGGAAGTATCCGAAATCGCGGTAAGTGGTGTCCTAGTTAGAGAAGAGCAAGGTACGCATTTTCCTGTTTATTATGTAAGTCGAACCTTAGGAGAAGCAGAAACTAGGTATCCACACTTGAAGAAACTGGAACTTGCACTGATAAGCGCCTCTAGAAATTTAAAGTCATATTTTCAGTGTCACCCATATGTGTATTAACCACTTACCCACTCCGTAATATTTTACACAAGCCCGAACTATCGGGCCGATTGGCCAAATGGGCCGTCGAACTCAGTGGGTACGATATTGAATATCAACCCCGAACGGCCATCAAGTCTCAAATTATAGCGGACTTCGTGGCTAGTTTCACGCCAATCCTCGTATTTGAAACCGAAAAGGAACTCTTATTAAAATCAGGTACATCATCGGGGGTGTGGACCCTTTTCACAGACGGTGCTTCGGATGTGAAGGGGTCCGGGCTAGTCATCATTTTGAAGTCGCCCACAGGAAGCATTATTAGGCAATCCATCAAAACTTCTAAATTGACTAACAACAAGGCCGAGTATGAGGCCATGATTGCATGTCTCGAGCTAGCTAAAAGCTTGGGAGCAGAAGTCATTGAAGCTAAGTGCGACTCTTTACTGGTGGTGAACTAGGTGAACAAAACATTCGAAGTTCGAGAGGATAGAATGCAAAGGTATTTGGACAAATTGCAGGTAACTTTGCACCGTTTCAAGGAATGGACTCTACAACATGTACCTCAAGAAAAAAACAGTGATGTCGATGCACTTGCGAATTTGGGATCATCGGTCGAGGAAGATGAGATCAGCTCGGGGACTGTCGTTTAACTCTCGAGATCCATAATCGAGGAGGGACATGCCGAGATAAATTATATGAGCTTAACCTGGGACTGGAGGAATAAATGCATCGAGTACTTGAAGAATGGAAAGCTCCCATCGGACTCTAAATAATCAAGGGCCCTACGAACTAAAGCTGCTCGTTTCACATTGGCCGAAGACGGAACATTATACAGAAGGACATTCGATGGACCCTTGTCAGTGAGTTTAGGACCAGGATACACCGATTATCTTCTACAAGAGGTCCATGAAGGCACTTGCGGGAACTATTCTGGCGCCGAATCACTAATTCGCAAAGTCATTAGAGTAGGATACTACTGGGATAGCATGGAAAAAGACTCTAAGGAGTTTGTTCGAAAATGCGATAAATGTCAAAGGTTTGCACCGATGATCCACCAGCCCGGAGAACTTCACTCGATCCTATCCCCATGGCCATTCATGAAATGGGGGATGGACATCGCCGGCCCTCTACCATCGGCCCCGGGTAAAGCTAAGTTCATTTTGTTTATGACTGACTATTTCTCTAAATGGGTTGAAGCACAGGCTTTCGAGAAAGTCAGATAGAAAGAGGTTATAGATTTCATCTGGGATCACATCGCATGTCGATTTGGGATACCCGCTGACATAGTATGCGACAACGGTAAATAATTTGTCGGCAGCAAGTAGCAAAATTCCTCGAAGATCATAAAATAAAAACGATATTGTCAACACCATATCACCCTAGTGGGAACAGACATGCCGAATTGACGAACAAGACTATCATCCAAAACCTAAAGAAAAGGTTGAATGAAGCTAAAGGGAAATGGAGAGAAATTCTACCCGAAGTTCTTTGGGCATATCGAACAACATCGAAGTCCAACATAGGAGCGACTCCGTTTTCCTTAGTATATGGCTCCGAAGACTTATTCCAGTCGAAGTCGGAGAACCCAGTGTCAGGTTTCGACATACAATAGAAGAGTGGAACCACAAGGCTATGAATACTAGCCTCGAATTGTTAGATGAAAAACGAGAAGATGCACTCGTTCGAATGGCTGCACAAAAGCAATGAATCGAAAGGTACTACATAGAAGAACCAACATTCGCCACTTCAAAGTCGGGGACTTAGTCCTAAAGAAAGTTACCATCAACACTCGAGACCCTAATGAAGGGAAGCTCGGCCCGAATTGGGAAGGACCCTACCAAGTCCTCGATATAATCGGAAAAAAGGGTCTTATAAACTTGGAACGATGGACGGCGAACCACTGCCAAACAACTGGAACATATCGCTTCTCAAACGATATTATTGTTAAGGTATGACTTTCTCCCTTATTTCATTTATATATATATTCGACGCTTACTCATTGTAGGAGTTCGAACAAAGACATCGAGACCTCGGGTTTTAAAGTACGAGTTGCACTCTTTTTCCCTTAGATCGATTTGTATCCCAAATGGGTTTTTTCGGCAAGGTTTTTAACGAGGCAACAATTATGTGCTACCTGAGGACAATTCAACAATATCCAAGGCTTCTTTGCAATCAACCTCGAATACTGGGGGACATTACCCTTGGATGTCATATGTTCGAGAAAAGTACCTCGTGTAAAAGGCCTCGATATGGAACCTTTGTAATAGGCCAAACGGTCGAATGAACCGTGTCCATATAGATTAGTCGAGTCCCGATGGCAAAACATGTACGCATGTATAAATTATTCAAAGAAGCATTCTTTCTTTATCAAACATCTCGTGTCTTGAAGAAAATTCTCTACTATGCAAATCTCGTACTTATGATTTTTTGAGCAAATCTCGCACTTATGATTTTTTGAGAAATAGCTCAAGAGACAAGTGAAAATATACCTCGAATATTCGAGGACTGCCATCGATGATAGGCATATTCAAGTTATCTAAACTCAAAGTCACAAGACCTCAAAGAGGCACCCCTCGATATATAGGCCAATGCCACTATTCTCGAGGACTAACATTTCGAACAAGTTGGAAATGTTATCGGGAAATAAGACCAAGAGGAATACCTAAAGGCTACGGCCAAAATAACGCGGCTCGGAGACGTCTGAATTCCGCAATAAACAATAGGCCTTCAAATTCTTTAAAAAATCGGTTACAAAAGGTTACCCTCGGCAAATAATCAAAAGAGTCTTCTGCTGGTCCCAAACGCATACACAAGTACGTGGTCATACAAGTAATATAATGATAAATCGAGTGTCGAACCCACGGAGATTTGTGTAAACTACTTACTAAATCACTATAATTGTTATTCAATCAAGCCAAAATAAAAATCCAGGAATGTAAATATATTATACTACGATTCTAAGAAATAACTAATTATCAAGTAACGAGTTGATTGTTGTGTATTTAATAGAGACAAATATTCCAGGGCACCACTCGTATTGCATTCTAATTAACTCTCCCTTTCATATAATTCACTCATGGTTGCTAATTAATCGATAATTTCTCTCATAGCCTTCTCCCGAAGCACTACTCGTCTATTCTCAATAGATTAACGCCTATATTCCTATGAAATTAATCTATTAGAACGCACTAAGATTACGAAATTAAATTAAGAATGGTGGCTAGGTATATTCCTATCCTAACCTCAAATCCGCTCCCCTGAAGGGTTAAGATCGTGCTCTCTTCAATTCTTCTCTAATCTATACACGGGTTTCCCAAGCATAACATAGATAGTATATAGAACCTAATTGCTGGCCAGAAAATTAAGCAATTAAACACAGAATTGAAACAACCATATATTGAGTGAACTATAATAAAGGTTATCTAATGTCGAACAACAATATCCATGGCTAAATCACAACCCCAGAACAATGGGTGTTTAGCCACTTATGGTAAAATCAAACAATTGCATAAGAGTTGAATTAATTGTAAATACTAGATAAAGATGAAGAAACTGAGAATTATCCGCTTCCTACTGATCCCGTGTGTGTTTTTCCTCCAAAGTGGCGTCCAACCCCTCAAAAATAAGCCTACTTGCTTTTATACGTGTTGGATAGGTTTAGGGCCGAAATAACCGTGTCCCGGACAAAATAGGAAAAATTCTCGTCGTCGGTGCCCTGGTTAGTGCCGGGCGCCCACCAGGGCGCTGCCCAAAACTATGTTTCTGCCTCCAGCGCCACAGGTGGCGCCCACCCCTGCCTGTGGCACCCAAAATCGTTGTTTTCTCGGTTTTTGCATTTTGGCTCTAATTTCGCGCGTTTCACTCCCAATTGATCCCGAATCATTCCTAAACATAAAAACACTTAAAATTAATATAAATCATCACATTTAACATCTAAAACTCATTAAACAAAAGTAAAATATGAGGCGATATACATAGAAATATATACATTTTAAGCTAAACATCAACACCCCACACTTAGACTCTTGCTCGTCCTCAAGCAATGGGACAATCTACTACCCTTCAACACGTACAAATTTCATTATCAAGGAGTATTTTACTTTTCAATCACACACCTTACCCCTTGACTNATTCAAGAGTCAACTTGCAATCACTAAGCCCTCTAAATTCACGCACCTACCCAACAAGAAAGTTTACAACATTACCAATCGTTCATGAGATCATGTGCCCTCACCAACAAACAAAAGAGTGAATATAACTAGTCCCCACATTCAAATATGCTTTTTGAATATAATTTAAGGACATCACACAATTGAACAAAATTTCACTCACTCTCGCAAAGAATTCATATGCATCTCGTGGTCATACCATAAGCCTTCCCTTAGTGTAGATCTCTACTAATTTAAGTTATCCAAATCTAGGATCAATTAGGAATTTTAAGGTTGTAATGTAGGCTAAGGGACGGGTAGGATATATTTAGGAATAGTGACTAACCCTCCTAAGAACTTTAATACACTACCTTCACAAATCAGCACATATTCTTCTCAACAAGTTCCCTTTCCACAATTCATATTCAACATAGCCCTTTTTCAATTAAGCACTTCTATATTTTCACTAGCACAAATTAATAAAAATTGGAGGTGTGTATCTTTTTATACATACTTTTACTATCATTTTTTTTCTCTTTCTTTCCTACACACTCTCCATACATGAAGATTCAATGGCTTGTGACTTTTGAATACAATTTTAGTGCACCAACGGGCCTTTCCATGGCTCCGCTCTAAAGCTACTCCCTAATATCTCACCTTAATTCTTTTAGCGATTAAGTGCTTTAGGAGGTAAAGGTGCAAAAATCTCAATTTAAGAACAAAATAGGGGTACGACTTGTAATGTGGGTGCCAAAGAAAAGTTCAAAAGGCTCAAAGGGGATAGCAATGGAAAATTTAATTCTTATATGACAAGAACATACATGATCAAACAAGAAAAATGCCTACGTCATCTCCTAGACTAGCATAACCTACAATTTCACTTCGATTGACACATGTGGCAAGTTCTAGACTACACAGGATAACATAGAAAATCACTAAACCTCACTCACACATTGCAGATGACTCAATCACAACGGTTTTGTTCAACTCTCAAGTCAAGCGAGCACACATAATTGAGAGAATTAAGCAATATCACACTATGTTGCATACAAGTCAAGCAACTGAGGTAAGGTGTCACACAATAGGCTATTTATTTTTACTCAGGCATCACAAGTTAAACCAAATACAAGGGAAATCAGAATGTATGTCATAACCTAATATGCCGGCACCAAACATGTCAATAGGTATCTCTAAGTTACTCAGTTTCTTCCTAACTACTCTAAGAAAAAAAATAATTTTAAGTGCCCGGTTCAAGTTACATCCTTAGAAAGAACCGGTGCCTAAAGAAAAACCAAGGGATACTACCTAACTATCCTAAAAAAAATAAAAAAATCTTTTTGGCGTCTTGTTTTTTTAATCGGACTTTATCCTTCAAGAAAATTGTCCAACAAATCCATCGTCGGGAAAAATCTGAGCTTTTTCTATTTTTTTATTTTTCTTTTCGTTTCTTAACTAAAAATAATAATAATAATAATTTTATAAAATTACACTTCACTTCAGAAAGTAGTTCCCCCATCCCGCACTTATGTTATGCATAGTCCTCGATGCATGATCACAAAGAAAAACATTAAAACAAGGGTGAGAAATACTCCCTG
>ML408902.1:41031-88723 GCA_005239525.1 Nicotiana knightiana
TCTTTGTGGAAATGGAGGTGGTGGCCTTGTTCCAATTACTGGCTCGGGTCCTTTACTATCTTTCTCATTCCCCTCAACTGGCTTGGGAACTAATTCTCCTTCAGGATGAGCTGTATTCTTCTTTGTCTTTGGAGCTTCTTCTAGTATTCTTCCATTTCTCAACGTAATTGCATTGACTTGAGCCTTAGGATTAGGCTCAGTATCACTAGGAAGAGCTCCTACTGGTCTAGTATTTTGGGCACTAGCAAGTTGTCCCATTTGGCGTTCTAAATTTCTCAAGGCTAGCTGATTGTTCAGCCTCAGGTGGTCTGTATTGTTGTTGAGGTGCTTGAGGCCTGTATTGATTCTGAGTGCCTTGATTTCTACCCCAAGAGAATTTTGGGTGGTTTCTCCAGTTGGGATTATAAGTGTTCCCATATTGATTTGCTTGACCCTATTCGCATTACCCACAAAGCAGACAGACTCTGGATTGGCTGGGCACAAATCATTCGGGTGACCTTCTCCACATACTTCACAAAATACTTGAACCTATTGTACTGGTTGGACCTGTTGCAGTGGTTGAGACTGTTTCTTGTTAATGATCAGGGCAATCTGATTGACTTGGTTAGTCAATGTAGAGATCTGAGCTGATAATGCTGAGACAACATCTAGTTCAAGAACCCCTGGTGACTTTTGAACCACATTCCTTCCCATCTCACCTTGTCAGTCTTGATTGCTTTTGGAGAATTTATTCAATAATAATTTCATCATAATTCTTTTCCAATACCTGACCTCCAGCTGCTGCATCTACCACAATTTTTGTTTGGGGATGGAGCCCCTCAATGAAAGTGTGAACTAACACTTCGTTTGTCTGATTGTGATGAGGACAGTCTCTGAGTATCCCCTTGAAACTTTCCCATGCTGAATATAAAGATTCTCCTGCTTTCTGTTTAAAGAAGACTATCTCACTTCTGATCTTTGCAGTCTTGCCTGAAGGGAAGAACCTTGCCAGAAATTTTCGTGCCAATTCATTCCATGATGTAATGGAATTAGCTGGTTCTGCCTTTAGCCATCGCTTTGCTTCGCCCAAAAGCGAGAATGGGAAAAGTGTGAGCCTCACATAATCTGGCGTGACCCCGGTAGTGATATAAGTATCACCAATCTCCAAGAAATTCAGAATGTGTTGTTGTGGATCCTCGTGTGGAAGACCCATAAACTGCCCGTTTGCATGAAGTAGCTGGATCATGCTCTGTTTCAGCTCAAAGTGCCCAGTGATTCTGGGGTTCACGATGCTGGAGGTGACATTAGCAATACTGGGAATTGCTACCTCCTGAACAACCATGTGTTGTTCCTCTGCCATGTTCACAGGAAACTGAACGAGTTCCTGAATATTGTTTGTATCCCTTGCTTCCCTCAACCTTCTGTGAAATGTTCTCTCAGGTTCGGGGTAAAATCCGTCGAGTCTGTCCTGACTTTTGACCCTACGCATTCAATCAAAGTTCCTGAGATTAGAGTAACAATCAAGTAACATTAGACTGGACAACAATATCCATGGCGCCAAAAACTTGTTGGTCCCAAACGCACACACAAGTATACGTGGTCGTACAAGTAATATAATGATAAATCGAGTGTCGAACCCACAGATACTTGTGTAAACTACTTAATATATCACTATAATTGTTATTCAATCAAGCCAAAATAAAAATCCAGGAATGTAACTATATTATACTACGATTCTAAGAAATAATTAATTATCAAGTAACGAGTTGATTGTTGTGTATTTAATAGAGACAAATATTCCAGGGTTGTGATCAATTCACCACTCGTATTGCATTCTAATTAACTCTCCCTTTCATATAATTCACTCATGGTTTCTAATTAATCGATAATTGCTCTCATAGCCTTCTCCCGAAGCACTACTCGCCTATTCTCAATAGATTAACGCCTATATTCCTATGAAATTAATCTATTAGAACGCACTAAGATTACGAAATTAAATTAAGAATGGTGGCTAGGTATATTCCTATCCTAACCTCAAATCCGCTCCCCTGAAGGGTTAAGATCGTGCTCTCTTCAATTCTTCTCTAATCTATACACGGGTTTCCCAAGCATAACATAGATAGTATATAGAACCTAATTGCTGGCCAGAAAATTAAGCAATTAAACACAGAATTGAAACAACCATATATTGAGTGAACTATAATAAAGGTTATCTAATGTCGAACAACAATATCCATGGCTAAATCACAACCCCAGAACAATGGGTGTTTAGCCACTTATGGTAAAATCAAACAATTGCATAAGAGTTGAATTAATTGTAAATACTAGATAAAGATGAAGAAACTGAGAATTCTCCGCTTCCTACTGATCCCGTGTGTGTTTTTCCTCCAAAGTGGCGTCCAACCCCTCAAAAATAAGCTTAGACTTGCTTTTATACGTGTTGGGTAGGTTTATGGCCGAAATAACCGTGTCCCGGACAAAATAGGAAAAATTCTCGTCACCGGCGCCCTGGGTAGCACTGGGCGCCCACCAAGGCGCTGCCCAAAATTATGTTTCTACCTTCAGTGCCACAGGTGGCGCCCAGCCCTGCCTGTGGTGCCCAAAATCGCCGTTTTCCCAATTTTTGCGTTTTGGCTCTAATTTCGCGCGTTTCGCCCCCGATTTATCCCGAATCATTCCTAAACATAAAAACACTTCAAATTAATATAAATAATCATATTTAACATCTAAAACTCACAAAAAAAAAGTAAAATATGAGGCGATATACATAGAAATATATACACTTTAAGCTAAACATCAGCTTCGATAAAATCAGCCCTCAAAAACCAAAAAGGCTTCGGTAATATCAGCCCTCGAAAAACCTTAAGAGGTATCAAACTATATTAACACAAATGTGCTAAGACACAAAAATCAAAGGGGTTTCAATCGACATCGGACCCTTAAAAAACCCAATGAGTAAAAAATACATGCTAAGGCATAAAGAAATTTTTACTAAGTCTTTAAGCCGAAAGGGGGAAATAATAGCCATATTTTAGAGGACATATCAGCCCAATCTATAGAGCCTAAGGTCCAATATATTTAGAGTTCGAGACCTTGTTCTTACTCAATTCGGACCTAAGGATTCCACTATTCCGAGCTCGAACAAAGTCGACTTGAATATAGCTCAAAGATTCATCATAAAACCTTAAGGGGTATGTTACTGTAAAGTTCGAAACTTTCTCATTACTTGATAAAAAAACCTAAGGGTTTGTTTTATTCTAAGGTCAAAATTTACTCTAACTTAATTATAAAAATAATGCAGTTATGGCTTCAATCAAGCCATCTGAGATAAAATCTCAAACATATTACTGAGCTCGGGGACTTATACTCGCTTAACTGAAAAACCTAAGGGTTTGTTCTACTCTGAGTTCGAGCTAACGCTCACTCTATTAGTAAAGTTACAACAACAAAAAATTTCACAAGGCAAAAGCATAGAACATATTTGAACATAAAAACTATGAAAGCATTCAAAAAGAAGTTTTCTTTTATATATTGAAGGATATGTACAAGAGACCGATCAAGGTCCTACAAAAAGAAAAGAAAAAAGAAACTAAGTCCTAACTATGGTCGGGGCTGACCTCACTTTCGGGAGCAGCTTCTCCGGGAGAATCTTCTCCTTCAGGCCCTCGTCGGATCCGCCTCAGCTGCCTTCTTCATTATCGTCTTCATCATCGGAGGAGGCAAGCTGCCTGGCTTCGGCTTTGAGCACCTTGGCTTCCGCAGCCAGGCGGTCTATATCTCCTTCCACCGATCGCAATCGGCCCTGACCTGGTCGAATTCTCCCCGAAGCAGCTCAATCCTTTCGACCTTTTGCTACAACTGAGATAGTGAAGTATTAGCCTCCACAGTTGGGGATAGTCCGTACTTTTTCAAAATGATGGTTACCTGCTTGTCTAGCTCAGCTTCTTCTTCACGAGCCTTGGCCAAAGTCGCTTGAAGGTACCTTATAGTTTCGTCCTTTTGGCCACAAAGAAGCTTCAAGGCGTTCCTCTCCTCCGAGACTTTCTGAATCTCGGATTCGCACTGGCTAAGGTCAACTCGAAGCTTGACAGATGCCTAAAGGTGAAGAAACAAGTCATACTTAAAGGAAAAAATAATAAGAAAGAGGAATGCAACGTCTAATGCTTACCCGAGATAGGAGACGATGGTCCTCTTCCAAAAGAATCAAAACATCGTTGATATCAAAGGCATCATCGACCCCAATAAAGTAATCCCGGAAGGGATCACCTACACTAGAGCCTCCGCCAATATCGGGGGTCTTCAACTCCCGAGCCTCCCTTAGTGCCTCCACAAAAAATGTCCGAAGCAAAGGTAATTGACCTGTTGTCATGGCCCCAGGCAAGTCGCTCGGGGCGCTCTGATCGATCTTCGGTGTTTCAGAATCGACCCCGTCCAGTGTACTTGCGAATTTTTGAGAGATGATCTCGATTTCAGGAGATTTGGGACCTCACCCGAACCCTTTTGGAAGTCTCCTCGTCACGAGGCTTGATTTCAGTGGCTGTCGCCGGCTTGAAACGTTTGAAAACCTCGACGGCCTTCCTGGACGAGCCATTAATGCCAAGGCACCATCATCTTCTTCTTCTTCTTCTTCCTCGTTACCCTTCAAGGTTTGGGCTTGGGGTCCTCAGACTGCGAGGCACCTTTCCTTTTCTTGTCTTTCTCCGGCTTCAGAATCGGAGACTTGGCTTCTTCCTCGCCATTCGAGGGCCTCAATATGGCATCCTTGGTCAGACCTGTATGAAAGAAGATTAATGATGAATGAAGTACAAAAGGTGTTTCAAAATATGAGAGAGAAAATCCTTACCGTGGTTCTTTGCCTCCTATCTGCCCTTTTCTAAATAACACCATGCGCGTTCGGCATGAGAGGATGTTGAGGCTAACTTCTGAACCCAATCTTCGATGTCGGGCACTGCTTGAGGCATCCAAGGAATGGCTGCATGCCGAAAGAGAATATTAGGAGAAGTTGAAGAGGGCACGAAGAACAAAGTTTAAAATATCACTTACGGTCGGGGTTCCACTCCTCAGGGAACGACATCCTCTCCTCCGGGATAATGTCACGTGTCTTCACCCTTATGAAGAGGCTCATCCAACCCCGATCCTTATCCTCGTAGATGCTCGAGAACAAGGCATTTATTACCTGGCGTTGGAGCCTGATTAGTCCTTGATAGATTTGAGGCCTGTACAACCGCATGAGGTGATTTAGGGTAAACTCCAGTCCCTCGGCCTTGCCGGAGAAGAACTGCAGCATAATTACTATGCGCAATAGTGAGGGATGGATCTAGCCGAGGGTGACCTGATATCTTTTGCATAAATCAATAATCACCAGGTCGAGGGGACCCAATGTGAAGGGGTAAGTGTAAACACTTAGGAACCCCTCCACATAAGTTGTAATGCTCTTTTCGGGAGCAGGGATTTGCACCACGAACTCGGAAACCCAATTCCAGTCCCTCTTCATGGGTTCGAGGTGGCTCTTCGTTATCGAGCACATGTACAACGACACATGCTCGCATCGGCCTGGGATGGATGAAGGATTCTCGACCTTGAAATTGGATTTCAAAGTGTACGGGTCAGGGACGTACTCATGAGGAGCCGGCTCCACCGATGCTTTGTCACCGGCGGCCGGGAAGAAGAGGAGGAAGCTTTTTCCTTTTGCGTACGGTTTTTGAGGTTTTAGCCATTGATGTAAGTAAAAAAGGGCGAAGGAAGGTGAAAAACTGGTGGTTATGGTGCTAACAAGGGTGGCTCAATAGGCGGCGATAGAGAGGAGATGAAGAGACTTGGAAGATTTAGAAGTTTAATTAGAGCAAAGTAAAGTTTGATTCACCAAAGGAGCGTGTATTTATGGACTCACGGCGACGGTTCGGTGGCGCTAGTGGTCGACCGCTAACTGACAAGCATTAATGATTTGGGGAACTGAACCGACGGGACGTTTCGGTCATATCTGTCACTTACGTCACGAGGACGACGTCATGATCGAGGTTCCAGAAAATCGAGACTCAAACCGTTTCTTATCATTTTACTCTAAGAAATGCGGGACTATCTGTATACGGTCGAAATCGGGTGCACTCGATTTTGTAGTCATAGGAGCTGCCTCGAAGGTAAGCTCGTAATGGGCCAAGCCCGAGTTCGAAGATGGGATATTTGGCATGGAAATCAAGATGTTTGTTGGAGATCGAAATCGGGCATGACTAGCTTCGAGTGAAGTGTGATAACGGAACAGCGAGATATTAGCAACCGACTGAAGGTCTCGGCGGATATCCCGAAACAGATCAAATCAAGTGGTTATTGATGCCAATCGTGGCATTTATTTCCGTTATTAGAATTGTACCTTATTTAGGATTCCTCTATTATATAAAGAGGGATCCCATTCGTTTATAAAAAGATCATTATCATTCACTGATAAGAAATATATACGATGCTCTATTTCTCTTACTGTTCATTATTGTTCACTATTGTTCTTCACTGTTCTTATTATCGAACCTTGAGACCATCTCGAATCGAGGCCGAATGCACTGCTAGTACACTGGTTTGATTTATTTTATTGTTCAAATTTATTCATTTAGTTCATTGTTTATCAATTGGTATTGAATTAGATCACGTATCCTTAAAATCATAATATAAGTTTAATTGTTACTCGAATTTTTGGGTAAACATGTACCTTATATAAGGAGCCACACTAGTTGAAATGTAATAGTAACAAATATACGATCAGAATTTTCCGTGAGATATCCACAATTATTGTGGAGTACGAGAGAAAAGAAAGAAAAAGAAATATCTAATCACCGCGCGAAGCAAATATGCACAAGGCATGAATCTTAGCAAGAGGACAATGTTAAAAGAATCTCCAGCCATTAGGAAAATGCAAGGTCAATCCACCAACTTCAACATCTATACATTTGAATTTACTACTGAAGGAAGAATAACCTGAATATATATATATGTGGAATTAGACGTAGCTTCTCCTCGGATCAGTCGACTTCCCAAAATTACGGCCAGTAGATATGTCATAGTGAAGTGAACTCTACATTCAGGTACATGTAGGTCGCGTCTTGAAATTACTTATCTAAGGGAAAAAAAATTCCAGAACTAAATTATGTGAATCCTATGATTGAGAGGACCACAAGAGCAAAAGTGTTACATAAAATGACAATGCGTCCAGTAACGCATCTTGCAATAAATCATAAATCATCCTGTGGCTTTTCACCAAAAGCTCTTACCTTCAAACTCCTCACTGGCAGGATTTCACATTAATGTTTGCCACCCCACCATTCCCTCTAAATTCTAATACCTGCATGCTAATAAGATATATGGATTTAAGTAATATATTTCTTTAAGCTATCAATGAATTTTATTTGTGTATGTAGTTTAGTTATCATTTTTACAAGATTATCAATTAATGCTTTCAAGAGATTTACTGATAATAACTTGATCTGTGACCTAGTTGTGTAAATATTTTTACAGCATTAGTACGTAGAAATTAAACTCATAAGATATATTTTAAAGTTCCAACTCAACAGGTCTCGGCTCCTTTTGGAATCTACCCCCAAATTCTCATCCATTTATAACCAAAGCACCAACATCATGCATTTTCACTGAATCTCGATTATAATTGGAGGATTACTTATTTTTAGTTTAGTGAAATGAAATTATTTTCTATATGGGCTTAGTTTTCAACATGGATCGAATAATAATAAGTTTTCTTTATACCAATATGTTCTTCTTGCTGAAGCTTCCCTACAAGGTATTATTTACTGAAAAATCCTCTAATATACTGTAGCTTCCTGGAAATTCAGAAAACTAATTAGCCTGATCAATAGTGAACTTTCTGGGCTTATTGAGTCACAAGTATAAATGTATAATATCCTCCTTATATAGCAAAAATAGTTACTCTTAAAACAGCTTAGTTATTTTTTAAAATTCTCATACGTTTACTGCGATGTACAAACTTCACAATGTGTGTGTCAAATAAACATGAAACAACTATAAACGCAAAATGAGAGATCAGTGAAATATATAGCTTTTTTACTTTATTTTTCTGTTAAGTGAAAATAAACTTTGAAAAGAAATTTACAGAGTGCCTTCCAAAGATGTCTGAATTAAAAGGACACAAAGAAGTTACTAATTTAACACATAAGAAAATAGTATAAGGTGTTATCAACTGCAATTTGCCCCTAATATTTGTAGCCAGAAACAAAGAGACTCTCAGAAGCAGCTCCAGTGGCACTTCCACCAGTGTACTTTCCAAGAGTGGCATCTGAGTTAGCCTTGCACCTTGCCAAAAATGCCTCTTGCGCTTTGGCAACATTTTCCTGTTCTCCAGCCCAAGTCTTAAGGGTACTTTGCTGCAGAGCTCGACCAAAGGAAAATGACAGTGTCCAGGGCTTCAACACTTCCAATTTGTTCATTGCATTTAGATTCACTGTTGCCTCTTCCTCACTCTGTCCTCCTGACAAGAACACTATCCCTGGCACTGCTGGTGGCACGGTCCGACGCAGCGCTGTAACTGTGTATTCTGCTACTACCTCTGCTGCAACCTAAGACAAATAACAAGGGTATATTACACTGTCCAAATGTTTGGAGTGATTGTACATATGGTCGTACAACTTTAGTAACTCAACTACGTCTATATATCATAGAAAATGAAAATGCTGAAAGATGTTAAATCTGTTTTTGAAAAGCGCAAGCAGCCTGTTACATCCATAATACATTGTAAGCATAGTCATGTCATCAGCTCATTTTACATGATATGCAAATGATACCATTTAAACACAAAAAAAGAAGAAAAAAAATTCCGATCCACTTTAAAAAAATGAAAATAAAAAATCATGATTTGCCACAAGTTTAAAGAGGTATTAGCTAGATGAGTCCGAAAATAAGTTTTAATTTGATTTTAGTGTTAATTGTAAGGTAAGTGACTAAATTGAATGAGTGATAGCATAGTTGTGTTTGCAAAACCTGATTTAGTATCTTTTTTTTATATTTGTGATATATTAATGTAATTGAGTTATTTTTCCTTACTAAAGTTAGATAAGCACCCGTGATATTAAACACATATATTTGACATGCAACATTAATGCAAGCTAGCTAGCACAGTAGAAATGCTTACCTTTGGGCTATTAGAGCCAGGGGTGACCATGTTGGGCTTCAAGAGAGTTCCTTCAAGAAGAACATGGTGGTCATTGAGAGCCTTGTAAACAGCTGCAAGAACAGTTTCAGTAGCAGCAGCACATTTCTTGATGTCATGGTCTCCATCAGTGAGGATCTCTGGCTCAACAATTGGCACAAGTCCATTCTCTTGGCAAATGATAGCATAACGAGCTAGTCCCTGAGCATTCTGCTGGATGGACAACTCAGATGGCTCGGTGGGTCCAATTTTCAGCACAGCTCTCCACTTGGCAAACCGAGCACCTTGTTGAGACATCATATAATTACATAATTAAAGTTGATATCAGAGCAGGCAAGAGGTCTCAACAAATAGTTCTGCGTGTTTGGCCCATGAAAAAGGAATCAGGCAACACTCATGAGTCATGAGGGGTGTATTGAGACGTAGTATAATTAAAAGTGTGGTTTTTGTAATAGCTTAAACTTTAAAACGAGATGATTACACAATTCAACACATACCTGCTTTGTAGTATTGTGCGCAACGTGCACCCAAAGAGTCCAAACCTTGAGTAGTAGTCTCACCATTGGTTCCTGCTAATTCCACTGTGCCCTTGTCCACCTTTATGCCAGGAACAACATTATTTTCTTGGAGAACTTCGACAAAAGGCTTCCCATCAGAAGTGTTTTGGTAAAGGGTTTCCTCAAAGAGGATGACACCAGAGAGGTGAGTGAGAGCATTTGGAGAAGTGAAGAGGAGTTCACGAAGAGCTTGACGATTTGACTCAATGTTCTCAACGTTAATGCTAGCTAAACGCTTTCCAATTGTGCCCGTACTTTCATCAGCTGCCAAAATACCCTTCCCTGGTGTTGCTATGTACTTGGCGTTCTTGATAAGTTCCTCTGCATCATAACTAATGTATGAGATCAACTATTGTTGGAAAAAGTAGCACACGGAAATGATATTCACGATAATTGATAGGGAAAAAAACGAACACCAAAATACATCAGAATAAAAAGAAAAACAAGGACGCTTAACATTTTGAGATGGAAATCCCTTCTCAATAAGGAAAAAACAACAGTATAATATTATTACGACAGTAGGAAATATTTACAATTAGTAGTCTAGAGTAAAGTAATCAAGAGATTGCTACAAACTTGAAAGGCAAACTCTCTTTGGAGATGCACTCCTCACTATAACTGCTTACCTTCAAATTATTTTTCTCACGCTGCCTGTGACTAGTATCTCACATTTGAGTGAAAGAGCTCCCCTAACTATACAAGTAGATTATCCAAAACACTTTTACGAATTACGTACGCAACCAAAACAGTTGTTGCAGTAGTGTTCGATATCGTGGATTGGGTTTTAAAGTGGACGCCGAAAGGAGACAGTTCATGAATTTTTGAAACAAAAATATAGCTATATTCTATATATTGGATACCAACCAAACTTGCATGAAATCCTATCTTCTTTAAAGTATAATTACATAGACAATGAAAAACTATACTCCTACATACTAGTACGTACCTTAAAGAACTGTATGGTTTTGCATGCTAGCAAGCTAATATATGTACTATCGCTAGCTAAATGCTCTCTTATATATAGCTATATATATACACGGCTTAAATTACATTTTTGGCATGGAATAAAAGTAAGAGAGAGTGAGAGAGGGGGTTACCAGCATATTTTCCAACAAAGGCAGACATGGTTGTGGATTAGTAGTGCTAAAAGGATAATAGTTGGATAAAGAAGCCAACTGAAAACGGACGAGAACCCAAAAGCTAGAAACCAATCTATATAGATGACTTGGAGTGGATATTCCTATATGATCCTTTCTCGACACGTGTCAACAGATTAGCCCAGCAAAGATTATCGTCATGGTTTAGAGAAATGAGTGAACATCAATATAATCTCACTGCCAAACGTCGCCTTTCTGGCCCTTCTATCCTTATTGTGAGGCAAATTTTTGTGGGGAAGCTGTGCCTCATCTCCAATATTTTGTTTCTTTCCACACTAAGATACGGATCCTAAAAGACCAACTTTATCCCCCCGAGGGCTCTCGAAACACTGTCATACACAAGAAGCTGTTTCCTTAGTTTGTATTTTGAAATCATCAATTTTTTGTAACACAAGGAAATCTAAGAGGTGAAGAAGAAAGGAAATAGTGAAAGGAGAATGCATATAGATGAAGCGTCCACCATCGGCTATTTTCTCGACAAAGAAGCTTGTTCATTAATAATCCTCCATATACTGTAGCCTCTCAAATCCCTCCAGTCAGGGGGGTCGCGATATACACGTATTCATTTAAAATTTCACGAATTCCTCACTAACAAGTATTTGATATCAAATCCATCTGTAATGCATCTCCTGGTTCAGAGATAGCAAAAGGCGTTGCCATGGGGATTCATACATGAGGCCGCACATTTTGTAAACTTTGTTGTTTGACTCATAAAAAGCTTGCCTTATGAAAAAAATTATACTTGTTTAGACCAAACCCCGGAAAAATGTTACCTTAAGTCGACTTTGTGATAGATCAGGCCACACTAGGTTTGGTTAATGGCCTAATTTGTGTAGTAGGTCAAGTGTCTGTGCAAAAATTACTGCGAATCACATTTATAATGCCTGTATAGTAAAAAATGTTCCAAAATGTCCATTACCCGGTACATAGTTGGTTCATCGTGCTCACCTGACTCTCTTCTTTTTTTAAGATTGTCAAAAAAGAAAGGAAAAAAAGAAAAGAAAAAGGAAAATTGGATTGGAATTGAAAGTACATCTCTCATGTGATTGCTGGGTATGGAGGGGCCACAACTCTTGGTTCAGTCGTCGTCTGTGCCAAAATATCGATCACCGAACTCACCCATCCCAGGAATAACACGAAAGTCATCATTTAAACCAATTTCAATCTCAGATGTCACAATCTTTATTCTTGGGAATCGCTTACAGACCACATGTACTCCTTGGGGTGCCTAGTTAAAAAAATAACAGCAGTTATTATTCCACAGTGCAGTTGCTGTAGGGTAGTCCACAAATTGATCACTACAAGAAGCAATTGACGACGAAAGGTGGCTTAGAAAAGATGCAAATCCTAACTGGATAATTCAGTGAACTTACAGAAATGAGATTGAGGAATAAAATGTTGGACTCTGGGACACCTTTCTTTAGAAGTAAAGAAATAGCTTGAACAGCAGAATTCCCTGTTGACAGACACATAATATGTCTTGCTTACACAATCTTTTGTTAAGAAATCATCATAAAATTCTTGATGATGTAGATCAACCATGTTTAATGTGCATGAAGCTCGTGGTCAGTTATCTGATATCCAGTAAAAAGACTAACCTGTTCCGAGGATTGGATCCAACAACAGGACATGTCTTTCTGCAATATCTAGTGGTAGTTTCTCATAGATCAGCTGCATCATTATTAAGGAAATGTCATTATAAATAAATATAAACATAAAAGAGAGCAAAAGCCAACATAATGACTCAGGAGGGAACACTGAAGATTGCTAACCTGCTGACCATTGTCACCTTCTCTGTGGATAAGGATCTTGCCAATCTTGATACCCTTACAACATGCTCGCAAGGCATTCTCCATGCTCTCCCCGCTGTGCATAATTAGAAGAGTTTATTGTTAACAAGCAGAATATAGCAATCCGATCACTTTGGTGAAGCCAGAGAAGACAAAGAAACACACACTTATTAAACCAGACCACGGGATGATGATTAGGAAATTGTCCTGGACACATTTGACAATACTATGAACCAGTTAATTCGTGATGAATAGCAAGCACCTCCAGTGAATGACAACAATTTGACATTAGGTTTAAGACAAATTTAAACACCATTTAAACTGCAAACCTTTTCTGGGGTATATTTTTGCACACTTGAAGAAAATGAAACCCCCATTAATATAGACATTTACGAAGAAGCTAACTCTTAGCATCAGAAATCTTGATCCTGTCAGCGTAACAAGTATTTATCCTAAAAATGCAAAATGAAGCTTCACCATCTTGAATATCTCAAGTTTCCGAGATAAGAGTCTGTCATTTGTTATCTTCAGTCTTAATCACTAATATGATGCGCCATGTGACAGCTTTAAACATATGTATCGGAGTCTTACACATGCATGGACCCTTGCATTTCCTTTTACTAAACAGCCCACAGTTTGGAACAAACGTACACCAAGAGAATAAGCGAACAACATAGCATGATCAACCACACAATCGATTAAACAATGATGATAAAATACATTTGAGAAGGGTTCCCAAAATACATGCACCAACATATGGTAAAAAGCATATCGTACAAAACAAATTATTACTACCAATATCGTACAAAACAAATTGTTACTACCATCTAAGAAATAAAAGAAAATGCTTATTACAAATAACAAATTATTACCTTCTAATTACTGAAACACCACATAACCTCTTACAAAAATCAACACCGCTGTATACAGATCCTGCACTCACGAGAAATATATTTAATTAAGAATTTATTTCCGCTCATTGAAGCCGTTCCTCACTCAATTGGATATAGAAAAACATAAAGTCCAAAGGAACAATGTCACACAGACGCCACTCCTAGAGACAATATGATTTTAGTATAGTGCTAAAATCTTGATTCAAGTAATGAAATTTACCACAATGAAGTACCGCAACTAACGAACTACCAAGTGTTGACACAACTAGATGGAGGAAAACGCTTAGATTATTTTTTTTAACCCCTATACGATCGATAATGTTTTATGATGCCTCACATACACAATCCAACAACACTACTAACTCAAAAAAATACGCGATGCTATCAGGTAATATCCCAATAATACAGCAACACTGCCATATCTTGACCAATACAATAAATCAGCCATAATGCACTGACAATATGGCTGACGCTCTTCCGAATACAGATCAAAGATGTATTGCGTCATAATGCCTAGTCTCTTTCAGTTACAATTTAGCCAATATCTTTTATAACAAATATTAAGAACGATTGGCTGAATTGTAAATGAAAGAGATTATCCATTATGAGTCAAATTTCATAATTGTATCCAGAATCCCATCTGTCCTAAAAAGGATAACCATTAAGCCTGATCTTTTGACCTAATGTCAGTAACCCAACTATTTAAACTGGAGTACTCAAAGAAGCTACTTCAGAACCCTACGAATAAGATTTTTAAATACAAGGTCATGAATATTTCCCAATCGCAGTAGCAGCTTACCAGTTGGAGTGATCACCTGCTTTTCTGTAAATGGAAGATGGCCCAAACCATGTTCAACGACCTGGTTCAGGTGAAGATGAATCTAGTTGATAAGCTAAAGAAAGATTGACTTTCCCTGATGGGCCGAGAAAGATAGGCTAACCAGTCAAGCAATGAACTGTGCAGCAATGTACTCACCAGTCGAATCAATCTATCAGCATAAAACACAAAATCATGTTTAGTCGTCTGAGCATCCCGTATAAGTGTATGCATGCCACGTATCTGAATGAAAAAAATACCGATCTTTAGGAGCATATAGGAGATGGATCTTGAACAATGAAAAGGCAATTTCAAGATAAATAGAGAAACGAATAAAAAGGGTCAAGATAATATCTTAAATTCTGAAGATAAAAGTGGTACCTGGAAAGTTGATTGAATGACATATAAGTTAGGATATATTTTACAGAGATCATGTTGACCAAGTTTTGTCCGAAGATGTTGCACAATCAAATCGATAGCAACATGATTGTCTCCACCTCGGGGAATGATAATGTCAGCATATTTCTTTGTAGGAAGAATGAAGTCATCGAAGGCCGGTTTCACAAACTTAGAATACTGCATCAAGATTAAATCAGATTATTGTGAAAACCAAACACTTAACCATAAAAATTGTGCTAAATTTCAGACAACATTCAATTTCAAAAATGCAATTTAGAAACTTAATGGAAGTTTGAACAGTCAGTTTTGGGAAGGCAATTAAAGTTGAGATGGAAGTTGAACCGTCACTTTAAGAAAAATTAGTTTCTATTGAGCTTATTAGCAAAAAGCAATTTTGGAAACTAATAATGGAAGTTTCAGACGTGACTTGAGAAAGGAAGCAGTGAGAAAGAAAGTTAGTCATCAACTCACTGATCTGCATCATAAAAAAATGTTGGAAATTGGAAGAGTAGAAACCTCAAGAAATGCTCTGTCAAAATATCTGTCAAATTGAGTGAAAGATTACCAATTATTTCAAATAAGCCTGAAAGTTTTCCTAACCTGATCAAGCACTGTAGCAATATCTCTTCCCTTTTCAGCTGTGTCACGTCTTATTCTCCTTGCAAGACGTACATCAGCATCTGCACTGAAAACTTAAGATGATGAAACCACACTACTAGAAGACCCAACAGGAAGCAATGTCCAAGTAGACATGGAAGGATACAACATATAGAGGTTATATGCTCATGTATCAAGAACTAAAGTAGGATATCGATTTTAAGGAGGGCTGAAAACAGTTCTAAGGAAAAGATTTTAAAAAATAAACACAACAAACCATAATATTTCAGAAGTTTGAGTGGAAGCACTCCTTGAGAAGAATTTGAGTGAAATTGTGGTTCAGTCTTTCATGATATCTGTTTCAGTGAAAACCTTGACTCTTACATAGGATGGATATTCATGCATTACAGCGTGTTCTAATCATTGGCAGTCCTTTTTCAAGAAATCATATTAGGTTTTTAGGCCAACAAAAGGACTAGCTCCGTATTTTTATATTTATTCTTTATTATTTGGTTTTATTTTATTAGAGGAAACACCATTGAATTTTTTTATCGATAGAGGAGAAACATTAGATAGGAAAATATCCATGTAGAAAGAATAATATATGAGATAAACTGCTAGGACACTGTACTGATCTTTCTCTTGTACATCATGGTCATGAGTCAATAAGACAGCAGAACTCAGGCCATAAGGACAATAAAGAAATGTCAAAAGAAAGGAGATGAAAGAACCTGTATCAACAAATATCTTCATATTCATCAGATCTCGGACACGTGGATCATGAAAGATGAGTATGCCTTCCAAAATTATAACATCTGAAGGATTGACCTACCAAGTAATTAAAATAAAGGTGGTGAATTGACACTATAGAAAATTCTTAACAAAAAAAAGCTACAACTCCAAATGCAGAAAATTGCTTGTTTTTCCACTTATGGATCCCCAGCTGTCTATCAAGAAAAGTAAGTGTTTCTTGAGTCATCGGAATGTAATCATCCTTCCATTTTAATTTTTCAGATAGGTATTCAATTGAAGGAAAGAAATAGCCGATAAAGACAAGGGAGGTTAAAAGTTGAGCAAGATATGTGTGGCGCATAAATTGATGTATTCTTTAAAAAATTGGATGCAGTGAAATGAAACAAAGATAAAATCATGCTATAAATAATTACCCTTCGAAGGGGGAATAGGTCATTTTTGTAACTCTTAAAATCATATTTTGGAATATCTACTGCTTGTCCATGCTTCAATTTCTCCACCACACGCAACAATTGTTCGGTGACAAATGCATCTGAACAATAAGAGAAAGAAGCATGAAACTTACACCAGACATTATCCTATAACGTGTATCTGATATTTAAATAATTCATAGACTTACATATCAATCAATATTAAGAGATTTCGAAGAGTTTATACAGGTGTGAACACTATAAATCAAAATTCAAACACCAGAAATTATCATTCTTTGGTTAAAGAAGGATTTCCAATAAGATTGAGGACATTGAGGACCTCTAAGTCATAAGTCTCGAACACATAATTCTTTGAAGTCGCAACAAGTCTAGTACAAGAGAGTCCAATTTAAATTGGTGTATACTGTATGGGCAACTACAAGAATGAATTTGAGATTTTTTTTAAAAAAAAGACACATTTAGTGATGCTTTTTCCTATAAATGATATCATTTTCCCATACGAGAAACTAAACCAACTCAAAAAATGAACTAGACTAACCAGGATGGTCAAAGTTGTACTCATGAACTTTTGATAGTTCTTCAAGAGTCAAAGTATGATAAAAAGAATCCTGCAAATTCAAACCCGAGTCAGACAAATCAGATAATGAATTTTGGTAGGCCCCACATAAGTTTTCCGCAAACAAAAAGACAGAAATGTAGAGTAGTTTCTGAATCCTCTTAAATCGTCTTTTTGACCACAACTTCTGTTACGGAACATCTCAGATGAAGCACAATGGAATTAAAATTAGTGACATCAAAAATCCCTCTTATCGATCATTAAAGGTAGAAGCAAAATGAAATATGATTAAGCTTATGGTTTACATCTATCATAAATTGAAAGGATATTGTAGAAAACCACCAGAAGAAAGTCGAGGTATAGGCGAGCCTAGCTAACCGATCATCTCATCAAGAGGAAAAGCATAGCAGGTGCTATAAACACATTAAATAGTTATACATTTAACAGGAAGATATAAGGGAACAGAGGCCAGCGTTAAAAAGACTGCATTGGAGAAGACTATGATACTATCTATTCATACAAAGGATGAAGTGGCTGTAAACTTACACTTGTTCATCAAAATCACGAAAAGCTTTTTATACCCCTCAGAAAAAACCCACCTGGTTAACTAGTACGACACGCTGATCACGAAGCTGCTCCATAATTAAATCACAAACTGTTGTCTTGCCTGATGCAGCACCTCCAGCAACGCCTGCAGGGGAACATATTTTATGAGTATGGATTAAGCAAATACATAGCAAGAGTGGAGAAGATTCATAAAGGATAAAAGTTTCAAATTGGAGTCATACAATTAGCATTTACTGCCTTGAATCTGATGGGGAAAAAAATTAGTTGCACAAAAGATTAATTTCGAACATTGTTTGTAGTTACATGAATCGGTTGAAAAGCCAGATAACCAACATTCATAGCAACCATATTCCTGACACACTCGCTGAGAGGCGAATTCATAAACTGCTCCATCGAGCAACAATAGCATATTGATGCCTGACAGAACCTGTAAAATTTTCCCAGTCCATTATCAAGCTATCTGTCAATTACAACAACAACAAACCCAGTGTAATCCCACAAGTGGAGCCTGGGAGGGTAGTTTTCCTTGATATTTATTCCTGCAATCGACAGATAGGACAGATAGATATCAACCTATCTGTCAATTGCAGGAATAAATACTGAGGAACAAATTCGGATAAGCAAGGTTCAAATTTCGACCTGTACATGCTACAACAATTAAACTAACTCCACTGAGACATAATTCACATTCTGATCAGCAGGGAAAAAGCAGGATTAATCTCAAAATCCATATTGAGTATTTTCTTAACATATACCCAGCATAATCAGAAAAGAATTGGTTTAACGTCATAGGAAAAAGCAGCCAAAATCAAAAGCCAAAGAAAGACTCCAAATGAGTTCTAGACCAAGCCAGATAGCCAACTAAATCATTTCTAAGCAGGCAAAATGGCTTCCTAGCTTTCATGGCCCCTCAAGATTTTAGCCCTTTTCATCTCTTCATTTTGTGCATCTGTGAATAGCTTTACCATGTGTTGAAACATACATATTGAAGCCAACATCCGTCAAAAGAAGTGATGAATTATAAGTGGAACTAATCATTCATGTACACATGACTAAAGCTTGAGTAACTATGGGTTAGTTTATTGAGCTAACACTATCCTTTGATGAAGAGATGACGAAAGCTTGAGTAACTATAGTCAATTTCTTGAGCTTACACTATAAGTTGCTCCAGGGATCATCAAAAATAATGATCATGAATATATTCCAAAAATAGGGGTAGAGAACAATAACTAAGTGGTTATTGTGATAAACAGTCCCTTTTTAAAACAAAAAATTGCAACTGTAAATGTGAAGTTTGTTGAGATGATGCTCAGGTGACAAAAAAGAGAGATATCGCTGCCAATACATACCAATGATGAAGGGTTGCTTATGAAAACTATCATCTATAGAGGTAGTTGGTTGCTCAATTTCTGGAGTACGTGGCTGCTCCATATGGAATCCAGAATAATGAACTCCAGATGACGCTTCTATCAAATCTTCAACTGCATTTGAACCCATTTGTTGATTCTGAACTCTGCATTTAAGTACCAACAATCAATGGTGGACTACTAGCTTCTATAAAAGATAAATACCAGTATCATAAAATTGTCATTCATATGGTTAACAATATAGGAGAATATCAGAAAATTTTCCTTCTCTTTCAAATTTAAAGCACGATCGATATGGTTAGCAAGCCTGATTAGTGGCCCTAGGCTGTTGCCTAGGCATTTTGTTTGAGAATGAGATAAAAAGTTAAAAGTGGCAGTAGAATAAATATCACATCTTTACAAAGCTATCTCATCACAACTGTGTTTACTCTCGGTAAAGTTCATTTAACTTTATATTATTATATTCTCTTCAATACCTACAGTATAAGCTGTAACTAAGATTTTCTAATATCTATAGAATAGAACTAGTAGTTAATGCTTCTGTTACACATATATGCCTGAGTCATGCTTCTATGTGAAAGAGAGGGGAAGCTAATAATCAATGAGAGATAAAAGTTTGGCAGATGCATTGGCTTTATAATGAATTGGTTCGTCTTGGTACCTAGGCAAACACCTTCAAAAGCTATGGCCTTAACGTAAAAATGGATTGGTTTATTTCTGCGAGTGAGTTAATTCTACAGAATAACCCACTCATATCAGCCTACTTTGGTATCTTGTGAGTCATTTGAATATCAAGAACTTAAGTTCATAATTCATGATTCCTTGATATTTGAGTATGCATAAGACAGTACATATAGGAAAATTGCTAAGTTTTGTACTTCATTGCTGGAGCCAAAACTCAAATTGCATATGTCCAGATACAGAAGTATACAATGTTGCCGGTTTAGCTCTTCTGCTAACATCAGCTTAACCAACCTAAGTCTATTCAATAAACCGTCACCCCTGCACCATCAGTTTTCTTTTCTTCAACTCAAACCTCAAGGTCAGCAGTCAGCTGATTCGATTTGGCCACTCCACAATCCGGTGAAACAGTCTAGCAATTCAAGTAGTACCAAAGTTCCTAACAAACTTATACATGACAATCTGAATCCACAATGGATATGCATAAAGATGCAGCAATCCCCTAAGACCCTAGTATATATGATATAGCATGTGATCTGCTACTCTATTGAGTTCATTGATCTTAAGAGTCCAGATGATAGCAAGTTAGCACTAGCAGCACCATCTCCTTGTAAAGTGATACTTATCTCACGCCTAAATAGGTACATGTGGCGTTGCTCTATCCTACTTCAAACTTATAGAAGATCACAGTGAAACTCAGTGCAGCGTCAGCCTCAGCTCACACCAGTGGCTGACCCAAGTGGTGGCTAGCAGGTTCAACTGGATCCGCTTCACCAAAAAGTAATATTGTATATATGTATAAATTAAGATTAAAGTTGTGTAAATTTTGTATACAATTAATTTGAACCCACTTGACAACAGTTATTATTTTACGACTAAAGTTATATACTTCTAAGATTGAACCCGCTTGCACGAAATCGTGGGCCACCACTGCTCACACATCTGACGATCACAACAAAGAATTGGTAGCATCATGTGACCAAAAAAGTATTAATCACATTCATAATAAAATTTACTAGCAAATAAAAATAGTGTAGAAAAAAAGCCACAGGCAACAGATAAACAATCTATTAATAAGCAAATACGGATTCTACAGCACAAACAGCAAAATCAGTAAACGTTTCAGAGATCGGAGAGGAAACTTGTAGATTCAAAATCCAACAGAACAATTAACAAACACTCGGAAGAACTGAGAGGCGAGTGAAAGCAAGTGTTTAACGTGAATGCAGGTTTGATTGATGAACTTTTAGATACCTTTTATAGATTGATATTCCGATTTTCGAAGCTTATTTGAGATTGCAAATCAGTTACAGAGAGGAGAGGTAGATACAATGAACAGTGGTGTCATCTATCAGTAGAGTCTGTTGTAGGCTTCATTACGGACATGATGAATTTATAGAGAGAGCGGAATGTGTGATTTGCTCTCTAGTTAATCTATGGGCTTGATATTTTGTTGAAATTACATGTAAGCCACTTGGTTCCTTTTTATTTCCCCCTTTTTTCTTTGTTTATTTATCTATTTGGGTTAAAAGATCGAGGTTACACCTAGGCACCGAATCGGATGTGGGCCCCACTGGACCCCACTCGCCAATAGCAATGTCGACTCTGGACCAAAAGTCCCACCTTATTGTAGTTCGGTGAATCTACCAAAAAGGATTTAGAAAAACCTATAGGAATTTTTACATTCATATACACCGTATGAAATTATATTATTTTTTCTATTTAAATTTTATTATAATTATATATTATATATTTAATTATTATTTATAAATATTTTAAAGGAATTAATGATAATAATTAGTTTCCTAAAATCACTATAACGTATATTCCACTCCCCTCATGTTTCTCTCTCCACATCTCACCTCCTTCCCCACGTATCTTGCACAAGAAAACAGCAATTTCACCATTAACAATCATTAAAAAGCTTTGAAGCTTTGACTTTGAATTTGAGTTTTCAAAAAATATTATTTGTTTGAATTGATTGTTGTTGTAAAGAATTGGGAATTCTCTCTATGTCTCTCTCTATCTCTCAATCCCTAATTTCAGTAATGTAAAGAAAAGGAAAATAGAGCAATTCCACCATTGACAACCATTAAAAAGTTTTGAATTTGAATTTGGATTTTCAAAAACCATTATTTATTTGGATTGGTCGTTGTTGTAAACAATTGGGAATATGGTTCGATGTTTATATCTCAAATTTGAGGGTGTTTTGGTGAAGATTAGACTTAATTTTGGCTAATTTTCAAATTGAAACTCGAAGAAGAAGGAGAAGAAGAAGAAGAAGAAGAAGAAGAAGAAGAAGAAGACGTGATATACATTATATTTACGAAGTGTAGTAAAATTGTAGAAAATTTATATTCCGTTGTTTATATATATATATATATATATATATATATATAATTTAATTATTGTATGAAAGTTGAACAATATTGTAAAAATTATATTTAAGTTGTATGATATAGTTGTATATAACTGAGTAGAAATAATGTATGAAAATTATAGATAAGTTGTATAATATATAATTAGTTGTATGAAATTTATTTTTACTATGTATAAATCATATACAAAAGACATATTGTATAAATTTTGTATTTAAGTTGTATGTTATTGTAGTTGTATTTAACTGGGTAGAAATAATGTATGAAAGTTCTAGATAAAATGTATAATATATAATTAGTTGTATGAAATTTATTTCTACTATATATAAATCAGATACAAAATATACAAAAAACATATTGTATAAATTTTGTATAAAATTTGTATTTATGGTACTTAACTATTACATGATGATTGAATTCACCAAATTTGTATCGATTATTTCCATTTTATTTCGCTTAAACAGAGTGTTCAAAACTAATTTCAGAAATTTATTTTTTTCTGTGGATTTTTTGGGTTTTTTTCCATTATAGAAAATCGATATTTCCAGTTCATATCTACCGAGTGCAAAAGGTGTCCCTACAGTAATGGACTACAATTACATTTCCACTATTAGCACTAATAAATCTGATCTTCTAGCCTTGAAATCATACATTTCTTCTTCTGATCCTAACATGGAATGGTAAAATTTCTTTTAAGGTGGATTTTTTTCCTTATGCTTCCGATTTTGGAGAGAAGAGGGGAGAGATGAGAGAAAAAAGGAAAATGGTGTAACTAAATCCCTTGATTGAAGGCACAAATAATGGTGGGAGCCTTTTAAGGTGGATTGTATATATTTTGTAAATAAAACTTGTTTATGCTGGGTAATTAACTAAACATGGACATTTAGGGTAATAAAATTTTTAATAGTGTATATGAATGAAAAAATATCAAACTTATATATCTAGGGTTGTTGTAAAACCTATAGTAATTGCGGATGTCCACTACTCCCATTATTTTCACCCATAATATAAATAACCTTCCACTACTTATCACTATTATGATTGTAATTCTCACACATCCCCATGATCTTCCCCCATGATCTCAAAGGTTAATGTCATGTTTAAGACAATCCTTTTGTAACCTTCAACGTAATAGTATAAATAGAGGCAGTAAAATGTGATATGGGATACTTGATGAAATAAGAAAGTTATCTCTTCTTCTTTTATTCTACTTATCTTCTTATTTTATATTGTTACTTTGAGCTACATTTCTTAATACGTTATCAGCACGAAGTTGAGCTCTTTTCATTGTTCAGTTTTCACTATGTCGAATTTGTCAAAGTTTGAGTTTGTGGCACTTGACATTTCTGGAAAGAATTACCTATCATGGGTTCTCGATGTTGAGATTCACTTAGCCGCTAAAGGCCTTTGTGACACCATTACTCAGGGTATTGAGGCATCAAACCATGACAAAGTGAAGGCCATGATTTTCCTTCGTCATCATTTGGATGAAGGTTTGAATGTTGAATATTTAACAATGAAAGATCCACTTGAATTGTAGACTGGCCTGAAGGAAATGTATGATCACCTTAAGGCTACGGTATTGCCAAGGGCTCGATATGAATGGATGCACTTACGGTTGCAAGATTTTAAGACCGTAAGTGAGTATAACTCTGTTGTATTTCGAATAACTTCCCAGTTGAAATTATGTGGGGATGTTATGAATGATGAGGATTTGTTGGAAAAGACTCTTACGACTTTTCATGCCTCAAATATGGTACTACAGTAGAAATACCGTGAAAAGGGTTTTAAAAAGTATTCTGAATTGATCTCATGCCTTCTGGTAGCTGAGCAACATAATACTCTTTTGCTGAAAAATCATGAAGCCCGTCCCACAGGGTCAGCTCCACTTCCTGAAGCGAATACGGCAGCTAGACATGATAAGTCTGGAAAAAGACAGAATAATAATCACGGCCATATGAATGTACGTGGGCATGGCAATGGTAAGAGATGATGTAATATTCGCCATCGTGGTGGTCATGAAAAACGAGAGAACAATATGGGTTCTCAAAACAATACTTCAAGAGTCAAAAGCGGTAACTGCCACCGCTGTGGCATGAAAGGTCATTGAAAAATTGAATGTCGTGCACCTGAGCATTTTGTCAGGCTTTATCAAAACTCCATCAAAAGAAAAGCAAATAATGTTGGAGCATCTTCTGCTAATGCCCCATTGGAGTCTCACTTGACCTTTAAAAATGATTTTGAGGCAGGGCCTGCAAACAAAAAGGATGACAATGCCGACGAAAATCTTGCTTTGAATGATGATGATTTTGAAGACCTCGATGATCTTACTCATTTAGAAGTTGAAGACTTCTTTGGAGATCAAAACTAAAGTTTGATCATTTTACTGGGGAATGAAATTATGTTGTTATTTTTATTTTCAGTATTTTTCTGTCTCGTTCTAAAGTTGTTTTTATTTTCAAGGAGTACTTAAGTTGTCGTATGTTATTATTAGTTTTTCCGTATTTCTCATGGTGTACTTTTTTTTTATGAAGAAAATAAAATTTTCTAGTCTTCAATTGTATCCAAGATGAGTAATGAAGATTTATGCCTTTTGGATAGTGCTACAACTTACACAATATTAAGAGAAAAGAAATTTTCTCTTATTTGGTTATGAAAAAGGCATATGTTAGTACAATATTCGATAGTACAAAGTTAATTGAGTGCTCTAGAAGAGCGGCTTTATTACTATCTGGGGAAACAATATTAACTATTAATAATACATTATATTGTAGTAAGTCTCAAAGAAACTTGTTGAGTTTCAAAGCTATTCGCCAAAATGGCTATCATATCGAGACCTCTAACGAAGGAAAGGTTGAATACCTTTATATTACTACAATAAAAGCGGGGGAAAAATGTGTGCACGAAAAAATACCCGCATTTTCTTCTGGATTGTACCACACAAATATTGGTGTGGTTGAATCATATGCCATAGTAAACAAAAGGTTTACTACTTCTAATAATTTTATCATTTGACATGACCGGTTAGGCCATCCAGGTTCTAACATGATGTGCTGAATAATAAAGAATTCAAATGGCACACATTAAAGAACAAGAAGATTCTTCAATTAAGGAATTGTCTTGTGCTGCTTGTTCTCAAGGAAAATTGGTTATTAAACCATTAGCAGCTATAGTTGGGATTAAATCTTCTGCATTTCTGGAACGTATACAGGGTGATATATGTGAGCCTATACACCCTCTATTTAGACCATTCAAGTATTTTATGGTCTTGATAGATGCATCTACAAACTGGTCACATGTGTGCTTATTGTCAACTCGTAATATGGCATTTGCGAGATTGTTGGCCCAAATAATAAGGTTAAGAGCACAATTTCCAGATTATGCAATTAAGACAATTCGTCTTGATAATGCTGGTGAATTTACATCTCAGGCCTTTACTGATTACTGTATGGCCACTGGAATAAAAGTTGAGCATCCAGTTGCTCATGTTCATACTCAAAATGGTCTAGAAGAATCATTGATTAAATGCCTCCAATTAATAGCTAGACCATTGCTAATGAGGACAAAACCCCCTTTCAGTGTGGGGACATGCTATTTTGCATGCAGCAACACTTGTGCGCATAAGGCCAACCAGTTATCATGAAGTCTCCCCATTATAGTTGGCTTTTGGTCAGGAGCCAAATATTTCCCATCTAAGAATTTTTGAATGTGTGGTATATGTTCCAATTGCTCAACCACAATTCACAAAGATGGGTCCCCAAAGAAGGTTGGGAGTATATGTTGGTTATGAATCTTCTTCTATTATTAAATATCTGGAGCCTATGATAGGAGATTTGTTTACAACCAGATATGTTGATTGCCATTTTGATGAATCAGTTTTTCCAACATTAGGGGGAGAAAATAAACGGTTGGAAAAAGAGATAGATTGGAATGTATTATCTCTATCTCATTTGGATCCTCGTACAAATCAATGTGAACAAGAATTTCAAAAGATCATTTATATGCAAAATGTTGCAAATCAATTGACAGATGCATTTACTAACCTTCCACGGATTACTAAATCGCATATTCCTCCTGTAAATGCTCCAACTCGAGTTGATGTCCAAGCTGGACAGTACAATAATGCAAATGAGTGTAGGCCACGCCTTAAACGTGGTAGACCAATCGATTTCAAGGATAAAATCCCCGAAAAAGGAAAGGAGCAAATGATCAAGTTGATCATAACATGGAGGCAATTGCTTAAGAGGAGAATAAAGATATAGTAATTGATAAGACCTCACATGAGGTTCTAGTACCTGAAAATGAAGAGATCTCAATAAGTTATGTCTCTACTGAAAAAATGTGGACCCGAAATAACGTTGTTGTTAATAATAATTTTGCATATAATGTTGTAGCTGACATAATGCAACAAAGATGAGGATCTTGAGCCAAAATCTGTCGATGAATGTAGACAAGAAATGATTGGCCAAAATGAAAAAACGCAATTCAAGGGGAATTGGCTTCACTCGAAAAACATGAAATTTTCGGACCAATAGTCCGAACGCCTGAAAGTGTCAAGCCAGTGGGGTACAAATGGGTTTTTGTGCGAAAATGAAATGAGAAAGGTGAAGTCGTAAGATATAAAGCACGACTTGTTGCACAAGGATTTTCGCAAAGGCCTGTCATTGATTATATGGAGACATATTCTCCCGTGGTAGGTGCAATTACCTTCAGGTATCTAATAAATCTTGCAGTCCATGAAATGTTGGATATGTGATTGATGGATGTTGTCACAACCTACTTATATGGCTCCTGGACAAGGAAATTTTTATGAAAATCCCTAAAGGATTTAAAGTTCCTGAAGCACCTAAAAATTCAAGGGAAACTTGTTCAATAAAGCTTCAGAAATCCTTATACGGATTGAAGCAATCAGGGGGGATGTGGTATAATCGCCTTAGCGAGTATTTGTTAAAGGAATGGTACAAAAATGACCCTATTTGCCCTTGTGTCTTTATTAAGAGGTCTGGATCTGAATTTGTCATCATTAATGTGTATGTTGATGACTTGAATATCATTGGAACTTCTAAAGAGATTCCAAAGGTCGTAGAGTGTTTGAAGAAAGAATTTGAAATGAAAGATTTTGGTAAGACAAAATTTTGTCCTGGCCTACAAATTGAGCATGTAACAAATGGAATTTTTGTCCATCAATCAACATACGCTGAAAAGGTTTTAAAGTAATTTTACATACATAATGCACATCCATTGAGTACCCCCAATGGTTGCGAGATCACTTGACATAAATAAAGATCCATTTCGGCCTCAAGAAAATGACGAAGAGCTCGTTGGTGATGAAACTCCACATCTTAGTGCAATTGGGGCACTGATGTATCTTGCTAACAATATCCGGCCAGATATTGCTTTTGCTGTAAGCTTATTAGCAAGATTCAGTTCCTCTCCAACAAGAAGACACTAAAATGGTGTTAAGCATATATTTAGATATCTTTAGGGAACTCTAGATATGAGATTGTTTTATTCTAATGAATTCAAGTCAGGAATAATTGGCTATGCCGATGCAGGTTATTTGTCTGATCCACATAAAGCCCGATCTCAAACAAGATATTTGCTTACATATGGAGGTACATATATATCATGGCATTCAATGAAATAAACAATAGCTGCCACATCTTCTAATCATGCTGAGATAATAGCCATTCATGAAGCTAGTCGGGAATGTGTTTGGTTGAGATCAATGACTCGACATATTCAGGAAATGTGTGGTTTTATTATGAAAAAAGATAATCCAACTATACTATATGAAGACAATGCTGCTTGCATCGCTCAACTGAAAGGAGGATACATTAAAGGAGACAGAATAAAGCACATTTCACCAAAGTTCTTTTTCACGCATGATCTTCAACAAAATGGTGATATTAATGCTCAACAGATTCGTTCATGTGAAAATTTGGCTGATTTGTTCACTAAGGCGTTACCAACATCAACATTTGAGAAGTTGAGACAAAAGATTGCAATGCGACGTCTTCGATAAATAAAGTGATATTTTCATGAGGGGGAGTAAGATATGTGTTGTACTCTTTTTCCCTTAGCCTAGGTTTTATCCCACTGGATTTTCCTGGTAAGGTTTTTAACGAGGTAGAAAATAAAGCGTATTAGAGATATGTATACTCTTTTTCCTTCACTAAGATTTTTTCCCACATGGTTTTTCTTAGTAAGGTTTTAACGAGGCATATTATATATTTTTGGACATCCAAGGGGGAGTGTTGTAAAACCAATAGTAATTGTGGATGTTCACTACTCCCACTACTTTCACCCATGATGTAAATAACCTCCCACTACTTATCACTATTATGATTGTAACTCCCACACCTCCATAACCTCTCCCCATGATCTTCTCCCATGATCTCAAAGGTTAATGTCATGTTTAAGACAATCCTTTTGTAACCTTCAATATAATAGTATAAATAGAGGCATGAAATGTGATATAGGATACACTTGAACACTTGATGAAATAAGAAAGTTATATCTTCTTCTATTATTCTACTTATCTTCTTGTTTTATATTGTTACTTTGAGCTACATTTCTTAATATTTTTTTTAAAGAAATAACGTTTTGTAAGACTAATAATGCAAATTTTTTAATTTACCATGAATTAATATTGCATAAAGAATTACTTGTTGGATGTTGATTTAATGTATCTTGTTGGATTTGATGGACTGAATGAAATAATTATGGTATAAAATTAGGTATTATTTTATTTAATTTTTTGTTATTGTCTTTTGAATTATATATAGTTAATCATGTAATAATTTAATACACCAATTGTATATTTTTTTAAAGTATACATAGATAAAGCTTTCAAAATACCAAAACTATCCTTGTGGGTCTCCTCACATGTCACACCCTTTTCAAATCCTTATGCAGTTTCCAACTGTATACGGTCAAAACCGGCCTCGCCCAATTTTGTATGGTTAATCAAGGCTAGGATGGCATGCCGAGGTCCGTTCCCGTGTTATATTAGATCGTGACATGGAGATACGGTACCGAGATCGGGATTCGAAGAACCAATTGAGGTCGAGACTAGCCAGGATCGAGACCAAACGGGATAGAAATCGAGCGAGGCTGACAAAAGCCTGCTAAATTTGAATAATGGAAAGCCGAGATATCCGTGATCGGGCAAGGATCGTGACAGAAATCTCGGCACGTATCAAATTAAGAATGGTTATTTAGCCAATCATGGGATTTTCCTCTGTATTTAGAATTGTACCATAAGTAGAATTCTCCTACTATATAAAGGGGAATTCCAGTCATTTTTTAATCATCACATTCACGCATAACAAAAAAATATAATACATTTTCTCTCTTAAGCTCTCTTATTCTGCTGTCCAGTTCATCCTTTTCAATTAGACATTTATTTGGTTCGAGGGCGATCCAGCTCGAGGACCAAACTACACTTCATATCGGTTTGCTTTATTTTACAGTCAATTTCTAACATTAATTCTCATATTTCTCAATTTTTTCCAAGTGAAGTTACATATCCTTAAAACCACTTATAAATTTAATTGTTATCTAATTTTAAGGGTAAACATATTAGCACCCACCATGGGGCTAAGGATAATAGTGATCGCTTGGTACTAATTTTCATAACACACACTGCTTTTACACTTGTTCTTGCAAGCGTTTTTGATTTCAGGATCATCATACGAACTCTCAAGCAGTATCCACACACATGGCCTTGGTTTTCATGGAGAAAATGACAACATAGCCGCCCCAGGGAACGAAGTGACCCATGTTGACCTCGAGGGAGTACCAGTTGCAGATCCCATCGACATCAGTTCCTATGTTGCCCTGAATGCAAATCTAGGCGTCGACCCCGAAAATAGCGTCTGTAGAGACGTTCGATCAACCGGTCAGAACACACAGGGCGGAGAAGATGGAGGAACCAACCTTCAAATAATATTCAAAAAGTTGCAGGCTCAACAAGTTGCAATAGCACAACTCCAAAATCAGAACCACGCACCGAGTAGGGCCGAACCCGAGCCCTCACTGGAAGTTGTTCACAGGGTCGAACCAGTACTGTAGAGGTCAAACGTGAATAAATCGGGGCCTGACCCCGATATTATGAAAATGCTCGAGGAGCTGACAAACCGAATCGAATCAAGGGAGAAGAAGATTGAAGCAACTGACAAGAAAGTGGAAACGTATAACTCCCGAGTTGATCAAATTCCGGGGACACCACCGATTCTGAAGGGTTTGGATTCAAAGAAGTTTGTCCAAATGCCATTCCCCCCGAGCGCGACTCCTAAGCCCATCCCAAAGAAATTCGCATGCCAGATCAAATATAATAGGACTACCAACCGCAATGAACATATCACTTCTTACACATGTGCAATAAAGGGGAATGATTAAAAGGACAATGAGATTGAGTCCGTTCTGCTGAAGAAATTCAAAGAAACTTTATCGAAGGGGGTGATGATATGGTATCATAATTTTCCGCCCAAATCCATTGATTCTTTTGCTATGCTCGCAGATTCCTTCGTCAAAGCATATGCTGGAGCCATAAAGGTCGAGACTAGGAAGTCAGACCTCTTCAAAGTGAAGCAAAAAGACAATGATATGCTTAGAGAGTTCGTATCTCGGTCCTAAATAGAACGTATGGACCTACCCCCGGTCACAGATGATTAGGCCGTTCAAGCTTTTACTCAAGGGCTAAACATACGAAGTTCGGTGGCCTCACAAAAGTTGAAGCAGAATTTGATCGAATATCCAGCTATAACCTGGGCCGATATGCACAATCGGTACCAGTCAAAAATCAGTGCCGAATATGATCAGCTGCGGGCTCCTTCCGAGTCCGTTTATCCAAACATACCCACTGACAGAATTCAAAGGGATATCGACCTAGAACCATGGTCGAACAGAGATCGATATCAACCATATGGTGGAGATGGTAGAAACATCGGTCATGGACGCAACCCCGTTCTAAGTGATCAAAGAAATAATCAAGGATAGAGCTCCCTAGGGCACATGAGTAAGAGAGGTTTCGACAAGAACTCGAACCCAAAGAAGCACCTCGACTATCAGAGTACTACTTCAACATCGATGCGTCAGCTATTGTATCAGCCATCAGACGCATCAAAGAAACTAGTTGGCCTCGACCTTTACAGACTGATCCAGCCCAGAGAAATCCTAATCAAATGTGTAAGTATCATGGCACCCGTGGCCATAGAATAGAATATTGCAGACGGTTGAGGGAAGAGGTAGCCCGTTTGTTTAAAGAGGGGCATCTTCGAGAATTCTTGAGCGACCGGGCTAAGAACCACTTCAGAGACAGGGATGAAAACAAAACGAATGAACAGGAAGAGCCACAACACGTAATTCACATGATCGTTGGTGGGATCGACATTCCACGGGTACCCATATTCAAGCGCACCAAGGTGTCGATCATGAGGGGAAAACGAACTCGAGACTACGTACTGGAAGGTACTTTATCTTTCAATGATGAGGATGCAAAGGGGATCTCACAACCCCACAAGATGCATTAGTAATATCTATTCTTATGAATAAAATTCAAGTTAAACATGATTTGATTGATCCAGGTGGCTCGGCAAACATCATTTGATCGAGGGTCGTAGAACAGCTCGGCCTGCAGGATCAAATTGTGCCCATAACTCGAGTCCTTAACGACTTCAACATGGCAATCGAAACCACCAAAGAGGAAATTACTTTGCCGGTGAACATGGTTGGAACCATCCAAGAAACAAAGTTCCATGTGATCGAGGTTGACATGAGGTACAAGGCTCTGCTCAAAAGGCCTTAGATCCATAACATAAGGCAGTACCCTTGACCCTTCACCAAGTTCGCGACACCAGAAGGAGTCAAAATGGTTTATGAGGAATAACCTACCGCAAAGGAGATGTTTGGAGTCGACGAAGTGAAACCAATATCGACACTCTCATCATCAAAAGGATTGGATTCGAAGGGAAACATGAGTGCAAATAGCAACCACAGATACCAACCCTGATCCAATCGAAGAAACAGGGGGAAGACGAGGACGATGACTATTGGATCCCTTGATCCTTCATAATTCCCGACGATTCTGACACCACCAAATCGACGGTTGAAGAGATGGAACAAGTCATACTGATCGAGTACCTGACCGAACGAAAGGTATACATGGGAACGAGGTTAACTCTTGAGCTCAGAAAGAATCTTATTCAATTCCTTTTAGATAACAGGGTATTGCTTGGTCTCATCTCGATATGACAGGGATCCCACCGGAAATCACTACCCATAGATTAAGCATGGATCCGAAGTTCCGTCTGATAAAGCAAAAAAGAAGGCCCCAGTCCAACGCTAAGCATGCGTTCATCAAGGACGAGGTAACCAAACTTCTCAAAATAGGTTCCATTTGGGAAGTAAAATATCCCGAATGGTTAGCAGACATTGTCGTAGTCCCTAAGAAGGGAAATAAACTTAGAATGTGCGTAGATTATAAAGACTTAAACAAAGCATGCCCTAAGGATTCCTTTCCTTTGCCGAATATCGATCGTATGATCGATGCCACTGTCGTCCATGAGATTCTCAGTTTTCTCGATGCCTACTCCGGGTACAACAAAATACAGATGAACCCGAAGGATCAGGAAAAAACCTCATTTATCACTAAATATGGAACCTACTATTATAATGTAATGACGTCCAGACTAAAAAAAGCTGGTGCAACTTATCAACGCCTAGTAAATTGAATGTTCAATGGAAGTTTATATTGATGACATGTTAGTTAAGTCCCTGCGAGCACAAAGGTGTGCGTTCGGGGTCGGCTCGAGAAAGTTTCTTGGCTTCATGGTGTCCAATTAGGGAGTCGAGATCAACCCCGATAAAATTAAAGCTATCGAGGTAGTAGTAGATAATGTGAAGGTCGTACAAAGGTTAATAGGGCGCATAGACGCCCTAGGGCGATTCATTTCGAGATCCACGGATAGGAGCCGTCGATTTTTATCGCTGCTTAAGAAGAAGAAGAATTTTGCATAGACTCCGGAATTCCAATAGGACCTAGAAGAACTAAAGCTGTATTTATCGAGTCCGCCGTTGCTTCATACCCCGAAAGCGGACGAGAAACTTTGCTTGTACTTTGTAGTCTCGGAGATAGGTAAGCGGAGTCCTGGTTCGAGAAGAACAAGGTATGTAATTCCCTGTCTATTACGTTAGTCGGACCTTAGGTGAAGCTGAGACCAGAAAAATTAGTGCTTGCTTTAATAAGCGCCTTTAGGAAACTAAAATCGTATTTCCAATGTCATCCAATATGTGTTGTAACGACCTATCCCCTGCGCAAGATATTGCACAAACTCGAGTTTCAGGTCGATTGGCCAAATGGGTCGTTGAGATTAGTGGGTAAGATGTCGAGAATCGACCCCGACCCGCCATCAAGTCTCAAATCTTGGCGACTTCATGCTAGCCCTCGTACCCGAGGTTAAAAGAGAATTGTTAATAAAATCGGGTATATCTTCGGGGGTGTGGACCCTCTTCCTGGATGGCGCTTCAAACATGAAGGTGTCCGGGCTGGGTATCGTTCTAAAATCTCCCACGAGTAATATTATTAGACAATCTATCAGAACTTCAAAATTAACTAACAATGAGGCCGAGTATGAGGCCATGATTGTAGGTCTCGAGTTGGCTAAAAGCTTGGAACCAGAGGTCATCGAGTCCAAATGTGATTCCCTCCTCGTGGTAAACCAAGTTAAAGAGACTTTCGAAGACCG
Organism: Nicotiana knightiana; assembly: GCA_005239525.1. Lineage (NCBI taxonomy): Eukaryota > Viridiplantae > Streptophyta > Magnoliopsida > Solanales > Solanaceae > Nicotiana > Nicotiana knightiana. Next base: position 74,867 of record ML408902.1, read on the forward strand.
AGAAGACCGAATGTAGAGGTACTTGGATAAACTACAAATAACTCTACATCGATTTAAAGAATGAACCTTACAACATGTACCTCGAGAACAGAACATCGAGGCCGATGCTCTTGCAAACTTAGGGTCATTGGTCGAAGACGACGAACTCAACTCGGGGACTATTGTACAACTCATGAGATCAGTGATCGAGAAGGCCACCTTGAAATAAACTCCACAAGTCTGACTTGGGATTGTAAAAACAAGTAAATAGAGTACTTAATGAATAGGAAACTTCCATCAGATCCAAAGGAGTCGAGAGGTCTACATACAAAGGCAGCACGGTTCACTTTGTCCAAAGACGGAACGCTGTTTAGAAGGATGTTCGATAGACCATTGGTAATATGTTGGGGACCGGGAGATACTGACTATGTCCTACAGGAAGTTCACGAAGGCACTTGTGAAAATCATTCCGGTACCGAATCATTGGTCCAAAAAGTAATCAAGTAGGGTACTGCTGGATCGATATGGAGAAGGATGCAAAGGAGCTCGTTCGAAAGTGCGACAAAATGTCAAAGGTATGCGCCAATGATTCACTAGCCCGGAGAGCAGCTCCATTCGGTCTTATCCTTACGACCGTTCATGAAATGGAGAATGGACATCGTCGGACCTCTTCCATCGGCCCCAGGTAAAGGTCGGTTTATTTTGTTTATGACTGATTATTTTTCTAAGTGGATTGAAGCACATGCTTTCGAGAAAGTCAGAGAAAAAGAGGGCATAGATTCATTTGGGACCACATCATATGTCGATTCGAGATGCCCTCCGAGATCGTATGTGATAATGGAAAACAATATAGCAAGGTGACTAAATTTATCAAGGATCACAAGATCAAAAGAATCCTATAGACACATTATCATCCCAGCAGAAACGGACAAGGCGAATTGACCAACAAAACCATCATTCAGAATCTTAAGAAGAGATTGACCGACGCCAAAGGGAAGTGGAGAGAGATACTACCCAAGGTTCTTTCGGCATATCGCACAACGTCTAAGTCTAGTACAGGAGAAACACCGTTCTAATTAGTCTATGGCGCTGAAGCTCTTATTTTAGTCGAGGTCGGAGAACCTATCATCAGGTTTTGATATTGTTGGTTGATTTCCCAATGCACACGCAAGTGTACGTGGTCGACAAGTAATATAGGATTTTAAGTCCAGATATCGTACCCACNGCCTTTAACTCATCCCCGGCAACGGCGCCAAAAACTTGTTAGTTGATTTCCTAATGCACACGCAAGTGTACGTGGTCGACAAGTAATATAGGATTTGAAGTCCAGATATCGTACCCACAGGGACTTGTGATTAACTATCCACTAAACTAAACTCAAACAAATATTTAACTAGAATTAATCTAAAATAGTAAATCAAAAGATTAAATAGACAACTAACTTAAAGATGAATTCAAGGTAAATTGATATTCTAGAGTTATGGGTTGTTAAACAATCACGTTGAGTTTTCGACCTAAATCTTCTAATCAGGTTTATTGATTGACGAGGTTAATATTGCTCGTAGCCTTCTCCCGAAGTACAACTCGCCTATTCAAGTTAACCTAATGCCTATATTCCTATGGAATCAGGATTAACAAGAACGCATTAATAATTCCCGTATAATAACCAAGCAAGGCGATTAGGTATATTCCTATCCTAACCGCAAATCCGCTCCCCTGAAGGGTTAAGATCTTGCTCTACCCAATCTTATATGCAATCTAGAATTCCCTCTCCCGAGTTCAACCCTAGATTCGTAGATAGTAGTCAATTGTGATCAAGCAATTGAATAATTAAGCACAAGATTGAATAAACAAACCAATTAAGATAAACAATAAGAATAATTCAAGCTTCAACTACAACATTCATGTAACACCCAATACTCTAGAACGAATAAACTATAAAACTAAAAGAAGAGAAGAGAAGAAAAACTGAGTAGAATCCTCTGTCCCAAAGTCTTCCCACGAAATTCTGCATAAAGCTCCCCAATGTGATATTTTTGGGTCTATTTATATGTGTAGAATGAACCCTAAACATCTCAAAGACTTCTATTCTAACTTGGAAACACTTAAAACCCGTCAAAACTCGGTTTTTCACTGTCCCGGGGCCCAGGCGTTTCAGCCCTAAAGCCTGGGTAAAGCCAGGCAGGGCCAGGCGTTACAGCCCTAAGGCCTGGGTAACGCCTGGTCCCCCCAGGCGTTATGGGTCTAACGCCTGGGTAACGCCAGGCTGCCCTAGGCTGTTTGGCTTGGTGCCCGGCTATCATCCGGGCGTCCCCTCTCGCGTATTCTTCGACGTATTTGCATCCGTTTAGCCCCGTTTCCATTTCCAATTCACATACACATAAAATAAACCCTATTAGGCACATATGACGTGTATTTTATCATTAAAGCACATAAAATGCAAGGGATATAATGCTTAAAATCACGAATTCTAGCCACTCATCAGATATGCAATAGAAGAATCGAATAACGAGGCCATGAATACGAGTCTAGAATTGTTGGACGAAAGACACGAAGCCGCCCTCATCCGATTGGCCGCCCAAAAACAGCGGATCGAAAGGTACTACAACCAAAGAGCCAATCTTTGACATTTTAACATCGGGGGCTTGGTTCTATGAAAAGTTACCCTCAACACCCGAAATTTGAATGAAGGAAAACTGGGAAGGACCATATCAGGTCCTCTAAATCATCGGAAATGGATCCTACAATCTCGGCACGATGAACAGCGAAAAACTACCGAACAATTGAAACGTATCGCTCCTAAAATGATACTACTGCTAAGGGTACGACCCTTTCCATTTTCATTTATATCTTAAACTAACTCTTGCAGGTGTTCGATCACAAACAACGATGGATTATTCAACACGTAGTTTTTAGGTCTGAAAGCACGCGTTGCACTTTTTTCCTTAGACCGGTTTGTTCCAAATGGGTTTTCCGGTGAGGTTTTTAATGAGGAAACCATTGATTGTGCTAACTTACAACAATTCAACAATATCCGAGGCTTCTTTACAATCAACCTCAAATACTAGGGGCATTGCGTTCGAAGGTCAACTTTGTTGTGAGGAAATTACTTCATGGCAGTAGGGTCTCGATAGGTAAATTTTGTAAGGGCCAAACAGTCAAATGAACTGTTCCCGTATAGGTTTCTCGAGCCCTGACACAAAACATGTACGCATGTATAATCATTTATAAAGAGAAGTATTTTTCCTTGACGATATCTCATGCCTTAGAAAAGTTTTCTGCGTTACCATTTCATACTCTCGATCTATATGTAAATAGGCTTAAGGATCGATCATAACTAGAGTTCTCATAATTACCCCCGCGCTCGGGGACTTCCATCCGAAAAATAAATGAGATCAAATTATTAAAAGTTAGAGATCATAAGACCTTAAAGGCAACCCTCGATTTTTATAGGCCACGACCACCCCACTCGGGGATTGACTATTCGGGCAAGCTTGAAGTAAAACGGGAAAACAATCCCAAGAGGCAAATACCAAACTAAAGAGGTTACATCCAAATTAATACGATTCGGAGACGTCCGAATTCCGTAACAAAAAATGCCTTCGAATTTTTTCATAAACCAGTTAAAAAGGCTACCCCCGACAAAATCATAAAAGGCTTCGATAATATCAAGCCTCGAAAACTCTAACGAGTATAAAATTGTTTGAACTCTCGAACAATTCCTTATTTCATGCTAAGGCATTACAATATTTACAAATACAAATGATAAAATACATTTTCAAGTTGAAAGGGGAGAAATCCATAAACAATCTTTTTACAAAGGCCGTATCGGCCAAATACAAAAGCCTAAGGGCTATTTTCTGCTTTGAGTTCGAGAGACCATCCTCGCTCAAATAAAAAACCTAAGGGTTACTTTACTTCGAGTTCGAGCAAGAACTTACTCGATCGTAAAAGCTATATTAGTTCGGTTTTGATCGAATTGCCTAAACCTCGGACCTTAAAATCAATTTCATAAAGCAGAAAGGAAGAAAATGAATACAATTTCACAAGGCACAAAGGAAGAAGAATTTTATATATATGTCAAAAAAATATTTACAAGAGCATCATGGCCCAATCATAATTCTATACAAAAAGCCAAAACAACATTAAAAGAAGCACAAAGAAAAGATACAATTCTAAGAGACTAGTCTTCTACGGGAGAAACATCTTCACTCTAAGGGCCTTCTCCACTCCCGGACCCGCTCATGCTCCCAGAATCATCATCATCAGGGAAGGTCAACACTTTGGCTTCAGCTTCAGGATCTTTGGCACTCTCGATCCCGGCAGTAAGATCGAAGCCACGAGCGTGGATTCGAGAGTCTTCCTTTGAGATTGGCATTTAGCATGCTCGGCAACCCAGTGTGCTCGAGCCTGAGCAGCTTTAGAACCTCTTTTGCTCGAACCTGGGTGGCTTCGGCGTCAGATCAGTAGATGGCCATAATCGCATCAGTATTAGCCTTGGCCGACGGCCGTTACGATCTCATATTTTGCCACCGCAAGTTCTGTGACCAGCTTCTCTCGATCGGAAGTTGCTGAACCCAACCGAGACTGGAACTCTTCAATTTTCTTGGCTTGCACCAAGTCTCTCTCTTTCAAGCTTTAGAGTTGGGCTTCAACTGAGGCTACTTGAGCTCGGGCGGCTTCCTTTTCCGAGGCAAGGCGATCCATGTTCTTCTTCACTGACATGGTCTCCACCCTACTGTATCCACTTCCTCACAAAGTTGCCCAATTATATCGAGCTTTTGTTGAACCTGTGGGACCGAACTGTTAGCCACCACACTTGAATCAGTGTCATTAACTTCTGGGATTCTTCTTACTTGCTCGGCCAGATCAGTTCGTTCATTCTAAGCCGCTTCTAGGTCAGTACGAAGGCCCTTTGCTTCTTTTCCTCTTTATTAATTGAGAAGCTTGAGGGAGTCTTTCTCCTCAGTGAGCCCTTGGATTTGGGCCTTATATCGACTCAGATCTCCTCGGGATCAGTACAAATCTTCGTGATGAAGCACCGAAGCCTACAAAAATAGAAAACAAAGAATTACACAAAGGGAGAAAAACTCAAGTATGAAAATTGATATTGACAAAGAGAGCAGGGACTTACCCGGTTAGAGCCTGTTGGGCCTCATTAAAAAGACAAGGTGCTCCCACCTCATCCATCAGAGCTTGGTCTTCCTTCGTAACCAAATTCGAAGGTAGCTATCCACCCCTACGGAGGCATCCAGAACTCAGGAATCTTCTGAGACCATGATAATAATCATTCATTTGCACCCGAGATCGGCACTAGGGGCCGTAAATTGGTTGGTCAGTCTGAAACTTGAGGAAGCCTCACCCAAACTCTTCCTCGGTAACTCCAAATCACTCAGACCAGCGACATCTTCGACCCTAGAAAAATAACTACGGAAAGGATCCTCCTCCCTATGGGTTCCTTCTTCGTGAAAGGTCTTCACGGCCCGAGTTTCCTGAATCATTTCCTCAGTGTATGAAGGAAACGAAGGGTAGTCTTCGATATTTATCACCCCAAGTAAATCTTTGGAGGTACTTTGTCTCGAGGATCTCCAAGCCCAAACCCCAAATCGACATCCACCGCCTCCTCAACGGCCTTCTCACCCCAAGGTGAGGCACCTTCCTCTCTAGCTGGCTCGGGGACTCCGGCTGAATCTTCCCTTTGGACCCTACCAAGTCGGGGTAGAGTATTTCCAGCTTCCACTGGCTTAGTGACCCTTTAAGTCTCGGTATTAGCTCGTGCACGGGACACCAACCCAGAACCATCTCTCTTTCTTCTTCTTCTTCTTCTTCTTCTTCTTCTTCTTCTTCTTCTTCTTCTTCCTCCCTCATAAGTCAGACTGACTCTACAATCAGGGGGATAATGCTATTCTTGGGTTTGCGAGCCGCTCTCTTTTTGGGTTCTTGCCCCTCGGAGGTCGAGGCCCTCTTCCTCTTGCTCTCCTTCGCCTGCTTTATGATAGGTGGTAAGGCTTCTTCATCACCAGACGAGGGCCTCATCGTCACATCTTTCCTGAGACCTACAAAAGAAGGAACTAGGTAAGCTCGGAAAAGTTTTTAAGCAATGACTAAATCATTAAGTCAGGAACAAGGCCTACCATGATTTTTAGCCTCCCACCGGCCCTTTGATAAATCGCTCCACGCGCGCTCGGCATATGTTGACGTTGAACCCGACTCCTAACCTAATTCTCGAGATGAGGAACCGCACATAGCATCAAGGAAACGGTTGCACTGGGAAAAACACCGATAAGGGAGGATGAAGGAGTGAAAATAATGAACAGAAATTAAAAACAGAATCGTACTTATGTTTCATATTCCATTTATCAGGAAATGGCATGTTTTCGACTAGGATTAGGTCTGAGGTCTTAAATCGAACGAACCAGCCCATCCAGCCCCGGTCTTTGTCTTTATCTATACTCGAGATGAGCGCCTTGGTGGCCCGACGTTGAAGATTTATCATCCCACCTCGATAGAGTCGAGGGCTATATAATCTTATGAGGTGGTTAAGGGTAAAGGGAAGCCCGTCGATTTTGCTTGCAACGTGAAAGGGTAAATGTAAAGACTAATGAGCTCTTCCATGTGAGTAGTAACAACTTTTTCTAGGGCCGGTATCACAACTTCTTTGTTTCCCCAGTTGCATTCTTTCTTCACCTGGTCGAGAAGGCGTTGGGGTATCGAGCATATGTATCTCGACACTAGTTCGCATCGACCAGGGACCGATGAGGTTTTCTAGACTTTGAAGTCGGAACTAATGGCACATCCCTCGGGAATAAACTCCTCAGGGTGTGGCTCCACCGCTGTTTTCTTGCCGACCGGCCGAGACAAGGAAGCAATTTCTTTCTGTGGAACAATTTATGACGTCTTATCCATTTAGTTTTTATGGGAAACGAAGAATAAAGATTGTAATAGTTGGTGTTTTAGAAGAAACAAACGATGAAACTCAAAGACCTGAAGATAGGAAGCTCTGAAGAATGCAAAGAACTATGAAGATTTGAATGAAAGTGTAACGACCCGATCGGTCGTTTTGAGATCTAGTGCATCGTTCAACAATTTGAAGTCGTGAGCAGCTCCGTTTCAGGTAATATGATCCATGGGCGTGGTCGGAATTGAATTCTAGGAAGTTTAGTGTTGGTTTGGATAGAAAATTCTCATTTCAGAAGCCTTAAGTTGGAGAAATCAACTAAGATTGGAATTTTGATTAAATGATCTCCGAATCAGGATTTGAAGGTTCCAACAGGTCCGCAAGATGATTTCGAACTTGGGTGTATGTCCGAATCAGGTTTTGGATAACCAGGGAGCGTTCGACGTATATTGTGGAAATTAGCATTTTAGAAGGATTTCATGAATTTAGGCTTGAAGTGCATATCAGTGAGATTGAAGTCCGTTTAGGATTCCGAGTCTGGGAATAGCTCTGGTGATTCTGGAATTGGGAGCACAATCGAAAGTGAATTTGGATGTCCGTAGGTCATTTTGGGGCCATTTGGCTAAAGATAGAAATTTGAAGGTTTTTGGAAAATCCGACCAGAAATGGAAGTTTTGATATCGAGGTCGAAATGCAATTTCGGAAGCTGGAGCAAGTATGTAATGTTAAATATGACTTGTGCGTAAAATTTGAGGTCAATCGGACGTGATTTGATAGGTTACGACATCAGATTTAGAAGTTTGAAATTTTAAGTTCTTAAGGAATTGGATTTGAGTGCGATCCGTGATTTCGGCGTTGTTTGATGTGATTTGAGGGTTCGAGGTGATGGAATAGGTTGGTATAGTTGGACGGGGTCCCGGGGGTCTCAGGTGGATTCCGGGTGGTCAACGGATCGAAGTTGGAGTTGAAAAAGGGCTGGTTTCTGCTGTCATCTGGTGTAACCGCACCTACAAGGAATTGGCCGTAGGTGCGAGATTCTGGGTCTGGAGCTGAGGGGCCGCAGGTGCGGGTGTTTGATCGCACCTGCGGTATCGCAGATGCGAAGAAGGATCGCATGAGCGGGATTTCTGCTGAGCTGAGTCAGAGCCGCACCTGCGATGGATTTTTCGCAGGTGCGGAGCTGCAGGAGAGGCCATTGGACCGCAGGTGCGGAAACGTGCTTGGGCAGAATGTTTTAAAGACGAATTTGAGCCATTTCTCTATCATTTTTTCTTTGGGTTGAGACAAATTTGAAGAGCTTTTCAAGAGGGATTTCTTCAGGCTTCAGAGGTAAGAGGATTCTACTTATTTCTAAGATTAATACAAAGTTATTGCATGGGTTTGAGCATGAATTTGTAGGGGAATTGGGAAAACTTTGAAGAAACCTAGAATATGGAAAAAATTGGGATTTTAACCACGAATTGAGCATGAGCATTAGAGTAAATTATATAATTGAGTTAGTAAGGCTATGGGTAGAAGGTATCTTCGAGGATTTCAGATTTTTGGGCACGTGGGCCTGAGGGCATTTTGGTCATTTCTTCGAGCGGGGTTGGGAAAGTATATAATCTGAATTTGTTGTGAGTATTAGGATGAATTTTCATTGCTTTGTCATTTATGTGGTAGTTTCAGAGCGTTGCGCGTCCGTTGGGGTCATCGGAAGGGATTGGAAGCCAGTGTTAAAATTTCGGAGCAAGATAAGTCTCCTTTCTAACTTCGTGAGGGGGAATCGTCCCCCTAAGTGAATTAATTCAATACATGTTATTATCTTCGGGGGCTACGTACGCACGAGGTGACGGGAGTCCGTGCGTAGCTACTACTATGCCATGTCCGGGTAGCCTAGGACCCACTATCATGCTTTATGTGTGTACCTATAACATTGCCTGTAATATTAAACTGCTAATATGACCGAAAACATAATTGAATGTTTAAAAAAACCTAGAGTTCATATTGTTAACCTTCTAAAAGAAAGTTGTTTCTGCTGTGAATATATTTGTGTATCTGGACTGGGTTGTATTATGGAGTGTTACTAAATTGGACAAATGAGTTTCAAAAACAAAGATTTCTAAACCTATATTTCATGTTTCTTTTAATAAATACTTTACCATTTTCCTGAGAAAAACAATTTTCTTGATAAAAGACGAATTTATTGTGTGAATGTGTAACTTTGGGTGCCTGAGTCGCTTGAGTGATTCGCGAGCAGGCTAGCCGTATTATATTGAGAGGTGCACTTTTGGGACGGGCCGGTCGATCCCTCGGCAGTGCATAAAGAGGATTATTATATTGAGAGCCGCATTTGGGACGGGCCGATTGATCCTTCGGCAGTGCGTAGAGAGATTGAGAGATGCACTTTTGGGAAAGGCCGATCGATCCTTCGGCAGTGCATAGAGAGATTGAGAGCCGCACTTTTGGGACGGGCCGATCGATCCTTCGGCAGTGCGTGGAGAGGTTGAGAGATGCACTTTGGTATGGGCCAATCGATCCTTCGATAGTGCATAGAGAGACTGACTATCTTATGACTCCGGCCGGTTGTCTTACCTTTGTGTGCGCATGACTATTTGGTACTACTCTGTTGATATTGGCTTGACATGTATTTGGGAAAGAGGAAAGTGTACATTGTTGTTTATTCTCAGTGGTTACCTGGATTTCTGTACTTGATATGTACTCGTTGCTTATTGTCTTACATGTCTATTGTATTTCATCATATTCTGTCATATGTTGTATAGTCAGACCTTAGTAAGAGTCTAATTTGCCCTCTCGTCACTACCTCTCTGAGGTTAGGCGGGTGACTTACTGAGTACACGTTATTTCTGTACTCATGCTGCACTTGCTGTGCATTTTATTGCACAGGTACTCTCATAGCAATGTGGAGGATTCGGAGACTTGGGCGAGCTGCACTATCCGGAGGCGATCCGCAGCTGGCAGAGTCACCTTCATACTGTATCCGTGTCATTTTAAATTTCCTTGTCCAGTTGTATGTCGGACAGGCTTTGTAATATTTGTAAAACTCTTAGAAATTGCTCATGTACTTATGACACCAGGTTCTGGGGACGTGTTGAGATTTATTTCATTAAACTGAATCGATGTGGTGTCGTATTTAACTTTACTAAATTTATTTATTTGGTTATGAAATGCAAGAAAAGGTAATGATTTCGAAAATGTTAAAACTGGAAGGTTATTTCAATTAGTCAATGTTTTGGCTTGCTTGACCTTGTGTCCGGCACCATCACGACCTTAGGAATTTTTGGGTCGTGACAGAAAGAGATTGAATGTAATTTTTGAAAGAATAGAGAAGGGATTTATTTATTGGTTTCACGGCGACGGTTCAAAGATTGGTAGTGGTCAACTGTTGACTGACACACACTAAATTCCTGGGGAACTATATCGACAGGATGTTTCGGTCACCTCTGCCGCTTACGTCATGTTGCTTATGTCATGATCGAGTTGGTCAATGACGTCATCAGTCAAAAATATGAAGCTCGAGAATTCATGTCATTTCTCATTATCTTATTTTTGAGAAACGAGGGGACTATCTGTATACAATCAAAATCGGGCTCGCCCAGTTGGTTAATCGAGGCTAGGATGGCATGCCGAGGTCCGGTCCCAGGTCATATCAGACCGTGACATGGAGATACGGTAATGAGCTCAGGATTCGAAAAATCAATTGAGGTCGAGACAAGCGAGGATCGAGACCTAATGGGATAGATATCGAGCGAGGCTGAAGAAAGCCTGCTAAAGTCGAATAACGGAAAGCCGAGATATCGGTGGTCGGGCAAGGATCGTGACGGAAATCTCGGCACGTATCAAATCAAGAACGGTTATTTAGCCAATCATGGGATTTCTTTCTGTATTTAGAATTGTACCATAGGTAAAATTCTCCTACTATATAAATGAGAATTCCAGTCATTTTGTAATCATCACATTCACACATAACAAAGCAATATAATACATTTTCTATCTTAAGCTCTCTTATTCTGCTGTTCAGTTCATCCTTTTCAATTAGATATTTATTTTGTTCGAGGACGATCCAGCTCGAGGGCCAAACAGCACTTCATATAGGTTTGCTTTATTTTACAGTCAATTTCTAACATTAATTCTCATTTTTCTCAATTTGTGCCAAGTGAAATTACATATTCTTAAAATCATTTATAAATTTAATTGCTACCCAATTTTAAAGGTAAACACCAACCAAACACAAATTTAAGTTATATGCTGTATATTCAATTTTTAATAAAATAATTCAAAATACTAATTTAAAAAATTGATGTATTACAATTCATACATTATTAATCTCTACATCATTAATCCTTGTATTACAATACCTTCACAATTTATGTTTAGACCAAACAAAAGAATTGGTACACCTTGTGTAATACAAATACATTTTTAGTTTATAAGCATAATAAAAGTTTGTTTGCTATTACATGGACTAGTTTTATCATTGTGATTATTTTAATTCACATATATTAATTCTCACTGTGAACACCCAATTTTTTTCCTACAAGGAAATTACTCCTAAAATAATCAAAAATAGTTTTAATAAATTTTAGGAACTTTTCCTTATTTAGTGTCATTCTATGCATGTTTAGTAATTCTAAAATCATAAAATAAAATAAAAATCATAAAAAATGTTCGAATCTTGGTTTCATTAGCATGTTTGATTTTAAACTTCATTTTTAGGATTTAATCACATTGTAAATGCATCTTCTAAAAAATCAAAATTGTATACATAGTCTTAGTTAATTAGTTTTAACATAGTTAATTATTTGATTAGTAGTTAAAATGGATAATTGATTGATTTTTACAAAGAGTGGTATCAAAATTGGAGTTTTAAAACTAAGTGGCTAATTTGAAAAGAAGAGATTTAGTTGATTCTTGAATTGGGTTAATCTTGCAAAGGAAAATAGGCCTGCTTTGTTGAAGCCCAGAATTCCTACACACCCACACCCAATCCCACACTTGAATCGGCCCAACACCCCCTTCAGACGCCTAAACGACGTCGTTTCGCCCTTTCCCCTCACCTATTAAAAATAAACCTAAACCTAACGCCTAGAGGAGGACTTAATCTGAAGATCACCCAGCGTCGTTTTTCCATCTTCTTCCTCACCATCTCATCTTCAATAAACAGAAACAAGGGTTACAAACACAACAACGACATCACCCTATTTCTCCAAACGTACGCCTAAACCCTTTGCCATAACGCAACCCCTTTTTCAATAAACTCTTTTCCGCTTCTGTTCGAGCCTAAATCCGGCAACAGCAGTCTGAATCGGCGGCAGCTACTGGGTCGAGACTTTTCTTCAACTGAAATAACACTCGAACTCATGCGATTTCAGCTGGAAATCTGCGAGAATGGATAGAGAATACCAAAACAGTTAATTTCAAACAAATACAATTAAATAAAAACTATGGTTGTTCAGTTGATTCCAAAGGTTTCTTCTCTGTCATTTCTGGGTTCTTAAGCTGGACTTTGCCTGCTAGCAAAAGTTGCTGCTGTCGTAGCAACATGGTTGAGTTCGTTCAGTTTTTTTTTCCATTCATCTCTGATGCTGTTTTCAAGATCTGTTGACCGCTGTTAGTTGATCTTGGGCTTCAATTAGATATAAAGATTCCGGTTGAGGTCTCTTATTTCTCTTTGGTGGTTCTGGCTGAAATCCTTTGTTGCGGATTCATTCAGTTTGTTTCGAGTCAGTTGTTGTAATTGCCAAACTTCATTGATTGGAAAGATATAATTCAGATATGGATGTTGATTTTCACAAGCTGTAGAGGTTCAAATTTGTCGGCTTGTTGTTGCTGAATTTCTGTTGGATCTGCGCTTCTTGGATCTGCTGAGCTTTGCTCTTCCATTAGCCTTTATTTGGCCATTGTTTTCTCTGTTTATCCTGCTTTTAAGGTACACACTAGAATCCTCTGTATTCTTGCTTGAATATATTGACTAATTGATTAGAATTGCTTCTGAATTTGTTGGATGAATTTTTATTTAAATTCAACTGCTGTGTTTATGAATCAGTAACATCTTATGGTGTTATGAAATATTTGTGTTTGATTCCAATTTTGCAAACTTGTGTTGTTCCACGAAATCAAGTGCATTAATTAAAATGGGTTAAGTAATCTTCTAGGAGAGTTTAGATGGCGTTATCTTTTGATTACAGCGGTTCAACTTGCAATAGCATGTTTGTTTAAACATATGATATCGTTAATTACCATTTCCAGATTTTTTTTTGGTTTATAGTCATCTTTGTAATGTTTAAGAGTGGAAGAGGTAGAAATATTATATGTATGGATTAAATTTATGGATTCAGCTATTGATTGGTTTGGATTTGTGAACATTGAAACAAAAAATGGAACTTCAAGAACGTTGGTGGACTGGTGCTAGCCAACTGCACATAAGATTTGGGTTAAAAGCTTTTTGAATGCTATCTCTAGCCAATTCAATATATTAAAAAATGTATTTGAAACATGTGTTATTGATAGACCTGGTTCGTTTCCTTCTGCTTGTAGCTTTAAATTTGTATAACAAATTTTGAGGCGTAGGAAAATAATTCAAATGCGCTAGTTTCTTTAGGCGCAATTAATAATAAATCATCGTGACTATGAGTACGGTTCCCGTGGCATAGTCATGATACATAAATTTCACTCGGGTGTGGCAACTCATGCCCCCGACCCTAACTTCAAACAATAATAAAATCACACGTAGAAATCGCGGGTGCATTTCATGTGACGCGGTTGTGATGTGTCCAAAAACAACAAGTGCACGCCATCGTGACTTGGTTAAGATAAATCCATAAATATTAAAAGCGACTAAAAAGTGAAAAAGGCTAGAAAGTACAATAGGTTTAAAATATGTAAATAATTAGATAATTAGGCCAAGTATTAATAGCTAAGCGACAGTGCTAGAACCACGGAATTCGGGAGTGCCTAACACCTTCTCCCGGGTTAACAGA